>JAQGAU010001182.1:0-20907 GCA_034698045.1 Paramacrobiotus richtersi | reverse complement strand
ATCCTCCCCCACCACTCCACCGGCACACAAGAACAGCGCCAGATCCGACTTTTCCCCACTGTCCGACTCCTCATAACTACACCGATCGTAACTCGGCGATATAATCGTCTGAGGCACATACTTCAGTGGGATAATCGGCCGCGGCCCCGTCTCAATCAGTGGATCACTCCCCTCCATAGCCTCAATCTCCCTTCCCCACCCGGAAGTGATGCATTTATCCCCGGGCTGGGGGATAGTGGTCGATAAGCACAGTTTACAGGCACACGCGCTATGGAGGCGGAAATCAATGGGCTCGGAGAGGATGAGTAATGCCACATCATTGTTGCCGGTTTCCAGGCTGAAGTTGGGATGGTTTATGGATTGGGCGACGCGGTATGTGCGGGCACAACCCGGGATGACGTCCACAATGCTTTTGGTGAAGTTGGTACGTACTGCGACTGATTACGCCGATAGAGACGTTGACGGCATAGTCCGCGTCGCGAAAATCGGCGACGGTGGTGTTGATCAGGCAGTGGCTGGCGGTGAGGATAGTCCGCGTGCCGATGATACTCCCGCCGCACAAATAAGTGACATTGAGATTGAGGTCAGTCACGTGCACAGCTACCTACTCAAAAACCTGCGTTAGTGCGAGAGAAAAGAAAAATTTCTGTACAAACAGAATATCTATAGGTATCTTCTCAATTATTTCTAGTACAGTACTTACGCAATCACTACTGTACGTAAAAAAATACGTACACAACACAGCAGCTGACAGTGCAAATATATATGACTACAGTACTGCGAGTCTGACGACAAAACTATTTAACGAAGTACCTCGTATTTAACAAAAAAATTTCTCCCAACGAGAAACGTAGACATCTTCATAAACTACAGTGATGGCTGCACGAACATGAAATGAACCGAATAAGTAAAGGGTAATTAACATTATTCGGCAATATTCATTTATCTGTACCTGCCAGCATAGAGATCCGCTTCCATTCGGCACCTCAAAACCACCAACAATAGTCGGTGCAACGTGGATCTTTCGCCGATTCCCGTTTCTTCGCCGTTTTTCCGACGGGTCGTTGGTGGATGATCGCAGTCGCACCGGACGGAATGTCTGCCTGGTTTTTGATCGTTCCATGTCGATAAACAGATTCGGATCACCATTGGGAATTCCGCACTGCTGTTCCCTCACAACAACTCTGTGAGTATTAATATATTCGCCAATGCCAGCTGCCGGCGAGGGAGTCGCCGTTGACGTTTGCGGATTATGATGATCAGTTGTCATATAATTGTAGGTGTTGTAGTCACTGCTGGTTGTATCCTTGACAGATGAACGGAACACTGTAGAACATTCTTATCATTGCACAAAGAGCACCTAATACCTCGTACCAATTTACTGAATTTTTCACGTAATTTTCTTGTTCACTGTTTTCTGTACTTACAAGTTAGAGCAAGCTAAGTGTATGCAAATTATTCAGTTTACTGACAGAAACTTAAGCTTACTTACACCGGACAGTGGTACATACAGATATAACCAACAGCACAATCAACGTATAAAAGTTTGCGCGCAACACGTATATATGCGCAGTTTATGACATATTCGGACATCTTAAAGTACGCACGATATCATAATATCTCTGTTCTCTGGAGACCATGCAGAGATATTATTAACTAGGGTCTGGTTAGTTCAGGTGTTAAGACAGGGGTCAAAGGGTGGGCAAGTCGAAGAGTTCGTCAACGTTTGGAAATTAAACTTTGATTACTGTGTAGTTATTCGTTCCAAGTTTGGGCAAGCAACAAGCTGGAACTATTGAAGCCGTTGCATAACCGCCGGAGACTTTCGTGCAGGTGCGAGCCTGATTCTTACTTATTGGAGACGAATTATAGCAGCAGAAAGTTGGTTCCCCGTCAACAATGGCAGAACAGTCTGCAGAGGACGCGCCTTCTTGATCAGCGCACCGAGAATTCAGCAGGCTAACTGGAAAACAAACGCCGGAGACATTGCCCCGAGCGCTATCATCCGGCCGACAAATGCGTTCGGGTGCAGTTTTAGTTTGTGATATCGATACCACATTTGGCCGGTCAACAGCTGAGCCGACCACACAAAGGACCAGACTCTGGATCAACAGCACTCTAATCCACTGCACTTTCATACGGACGCCATGTCGCATGTTTTGCATATTGAGAAGTTGACTTTTTATTAGCGAATCGTTTATATCCTGTTCATTAAATCATAAGCTGCTAAAATTATCAAATTAAACTGTATACAGCATAATTGTATGCTGTACGTTAAAGCTGCATTGCTCGCACGGAAAAGCACTTGCGCAACTTCAGAAAACGGCTAAACAAAAGTATAGAAAGTGCAAATTTTGACCTGAGTTCCTGCCTGCAGCATTTGACTGAAGTCAACGGTCGAAACGCAGTGTGTGTAGGTTAATTGTGTTTTTTTTTTTGGTTTCAGGGTTGTCGGAAGTGAATCAGTTCACAAAATTCTATGAAACGGAGTACGTTCAAAGCCACAAGATCAAACCAGCATGAATGGCTTGGGACGGCCAGAACGGACAGCCAACTGGTGGTACCAAAATGTGTGCCACGAGATACATCATCTATGCCGAATTAACGAATCCCAACGCACTAAAAATTTTATGCGTGCGAGTAGCTACTTGTAGTACGCGGTTGTAAACAAAATGCTCGTTAATCGTTTGGTTATCATTGTCATTGATCAATCTGCCAGTCAATGCGTGTAGTCGGGTCATAAAGACCGTGCAAGCAGGTTATGTGTTTTCTTTGGTTTCTGGATTGGCGGAAGTGAATCGGTCTAAGTCCACAAAATCAGGCAACGGAGTACGTTAAAGGCCACAAGATCTGAGTGGCTTGAGATGGCCCGAACGGACAGCCGGCAGGCGCTAGCGCTGCTACGGTCATGGTACCTCGCGCTTAGTACCATGTATATGATGTTAACCGTATTTGAACGCGTATCGAAAATTTCTGGTCAATTAAACAAAATACTCCCGCCATTCTGCAGCATATCTTCTCCAGCCGGTACGGCCGTTTTGCCGAACGTCGATCCAACGGTTTATAGCGGGAAAGGATGCTGCACCATGCGATCTGCATGGCGGGTATTTCCTGCAACAGAATGCACGGCAGCAACTGGTACGTAAGAGGCAAAAAACAGATCACCAAAAGGTGGATTCCCGAATACGAGTTTGTACGCAACAATTAACGAGTGCTTAATACGTCGCATTTCAGCACAGTCCCAACAAATTTCGCGCAATCTTCCGCAGTAATCGTTCCGATCTTGACCCAGTCGAACTGTTTTCAAAAATCCCAACATACAGCCTTCCAGAGCGTCACCTGGTAGTTTAAAGTATGGTTTCGTAACAGGGCTGCAGTAATCGAACAACGGTAACACCAGAGACTTGAAAAGACAAATCCTAGCATTTGAATCATACGAATCGAATAAAGAATTAATGCATGTAACCGATACGCTTCCTGATTCTCATTGAAACGTTCTCAGCGTGCTCGCTCCACCGCAGCTTCCGGTCAACCAACAGCCCTAAATATTTATTACATTCCCGAGTTGGAATTTCTTTGTTGTTTAGGTAATACGTGGGACACTGGCCTAAGCAGCGCTTCTTCGAAAATCGAAGATGCACTGACTTTTTTGGATTAAATGACAATTTCTTCTGATTTGCCGCGTCGTAAATTGCATCGATATCGTTTTGAAACTGAGAGCAGTCATGAGAGTCGATTACTGGCCGAAATAAAAAGATATCGTCTGCAGACATGAACTTTTTTGCTTCCATTGGCCAGCGCATCCGGCAGAGCATTCGTTTCACATACGAACAAAATTGGACCTAGTACTGAGCCCTGAGCCCTCCACTCGTGACAGGGTTGCGGTCAGAGTTGGCACCATTCACAACAACGATCTGTTTCCTTCCCGTTAAACAATTTTCCAGAATCGTTACAACATCATCATGGATTTTGAATTTACGAAGAGTAGAAAGTAGTGAACTGTGATCAACCCGATCAAACGCTTTAGTGCAGTCAAGAAAAATACCATCCACATCAAAACCTTCACAAGTGAAGTCTTCAATAAATTTCGTGAACATTAAACACTGGAGCTCAGTACTACGACGTGCCCTGTATCCAAATTGCTGATCGCTCAGTAGTTTCCCTTCTTCTAAAAAGGTACGCAAATAGTTCGCAATGCAACGCTCAAAAATTTTTGAAACAGGATAAAGAATAGAAATTGGCCTATACAGTAATTTAGAAAAACTGTCTGATCGCAAGATGATTTCGGTAACGGGGTTACAAAAGAAGTTTTCCACACATCAGGAAACACTCCCTTACGGATACAGGCATTAAACAAGATATGTAAAGGAAGAACGATACTAACGCGTGAACGCTTGAACGCCCATAACGGCCCATCAATCGCTTGTGACCAGAGTGCCAGTCAAAGGGTATCCACTATTCGCAGTTCTCGCACTTCTCTTTCCACACCTTAATGTAGCCTGCCAACATCTCCATGAGTCCATCAGAGTAGACGGTAGTCGGCTCGATGCGAGTCTAAACAGAATACAACATGGAAAAAGACTAAAAGTCGTTTTTCTTGCGTTAAACGGAACATTCTTACCAGCCACATTTTTGTGTGTACGTCCATGACTCAGCAATCAGACGGAAGAACATTTTATTAATATAATAATTATTATTAATGTGGTGTGTTTGGAGGAATTTTGCAAAGGTCATTCCGCGGGGTAATACAGCTATCGCATATAAAGTTTACTCACTTTAAAAATAACTATCATATCTGATGCTTGTTGGTAGAATTCTAGATTTGCAATTTAGGATAATACTGTAGTTTCTGCATTTGTATACCGTAATCGCGCTCGACGAATGGTACTAACAGTTTACTGACAATCACCCAACCAGCAGGTAAAGCGACAAAAACCAAAATATCGTGCAGCTGGGTCAAAGTTTCGAAATAAGAAGCGGCAACATACCGCTCTTTCCTATGTTACTGACAACTCACAGATGTTTTCATAATAAGTATTATTAGCAACAGCGTGTCGCTAATAATAACAAACAGTTTGATAACGATAAAGGAGCAGCATCTCACAAACGACACGGCTCCCCTGTCGTATTTGCCGATTCTTATATGCAGCCTTGTGCACCCAGCTTATAATTAACTGTAAAGTTTCGGGTGTGTAGATTAGTTGGATTCATTTGCAAAAGTTGCAATCGTAAAGAGAGCCAGCGCATTGAACTATTAAAATACCTAGATTATTTTAGGCATCTCAGTAAGGACATGATAATATGTACTCGTATCGTCAGTATACGCTGAATTACTTCGACTATTATAAGTACCGACTGTGTGGAAGTACTGTATACTGTTATATTGTTAATTTGCTGCACTTCTAGAATGACACAGTGCTTGATCGTAATAACTTTTGAATACGTATACTGTATAAACATGTACATGTACAGTTGTTCGATATCTCAAATTCTACACACAAATTTTTAAATATCAGCGCCCATTTTTTTACGTATAGGGCTACAGTACGTTTGAAACATTATTTACAGTTCCTAACGGTATCGACGTTGTCTACCGCTTTCAGACCATTATGGTGAGATCACCCAAGGGTGCCGTATTAAAAATCCACGGCAAAAACTGTCCAACCTTCGAATACAGCGCCCCGATTCCCGTGGCACACCCCACCCCGCTGGACACCATCCCCCCAAGGTACTGCGTCCTCGTCGTGGCATTGTAACAGAACAACGGCCCCCCACTATCTCCCTGACACGAATCCTCCCCCACCACCCCGCCGGCACACAGGAACTTATCCAGATCCGTCCGTTCCCCAGTGTCCGTCTCAAAGTAGCTACAATTATCGTAGCTTGGCGGTAGAATCGTCTGCAGCACATACTTTAACGGGATATCCACCCGGGGTGCCGTGACATTCCCGAACTCGCCGTCAATCTCCCCTCCCCACCCGGAAGTGATACATTTATCCCCGGGTTGGGGGATGTTGGTTGATAAACAGATTCGACATGCGCAGGCGCCATGGAAGCGGAAATCGATGGGCTCGGAGAGGATGAGCAATGCCAAGTCATTATTGAAGGTGTCCAGGGTGAAGTTGGGATGGGGGATGGATTGGGCGACGCGGTATGTGCGGGCACAGTCGGGAACGACTTCCGGGTACAGGTTGGTGAAGTCGACACTGCTGCGGGTGATTGCACCGATGGTGACGTAGACGGCATAGTCGGTGTTGTGAAAGTCGGCGACGGTGGTGTCGATCAGACAGTGGCAGGCGGTGAGGATGGTCCACATACCGATGATACTCCCACCGCACGTGTAGGTGACGTTGACGCGGAGATCGACCAGTTGCAGTGATACCTACTCAAAAACATATATTAGTGCGAGATAAAAGATCAACATCTAGTAAAGGAACAGTTCGGTATATAAAATATGAAAATTGTGTAGTTGAAGTTCCCAAAAAGTACAGTTGAAGAAATATGTAATCCGGCCCGTGGAAATGCACGAAGCGAGAGATTTCAGGGCATGAAAAGCCACAGATCGAAATTAAAGTCACAGATCCGCGGTCATCTGCATCAGTTTACAGTAAGTCTTCAATGTGGACTCATTACAAAAAATATGCATATACAAAAGGGCAGGAAAATCGACTGACATCGGACCGTCGACTGCATGCAACAGAACTTCTTGATGTATCTCGTAAGCAACGAGACAATTTCAAAATGCTAAAAAAATCCAAAAACCTGAAATTTTCTTCGAAAAATGCAGTATAGTGCTACAAAGCTTCGTTAGACAAAGCTCTTATGCAATTATTTTTATGCACCTGCCAGCACTCGGATCCGCTTCCATTAGGCACCTCAAATCCACCAACAATAGTCTGTGCAATGTGGATCTTTCGCCGATTCCCGTTCCGTCGGCGTTTTTCCACTGGATCATCCGTCGACGGTCGCAGTCGCACCCGACGGAATGTCTGCTTGGTTTTTAGTCGTTCGATGTTGATAAACAGATTCGGATCACCATTGGGAATTCCGCACTGCTGCTCCCGCACAACAGCTTTTTGTGAATCAATAAATTCTCCAATGTCAAGTGTCGGTGAAGGAGTCGCCGTTGACGTTAACGGATTAGGACCGCCAGTTGTCATAGAATCGTAACTGCTGTAGTAACTGCTCGATGAATCCTTGACAGACGAACGGAACACTAAAGAATTCTCATCATTGTACATACATATAAAAAATGAATTTGCAATAACATGTATATAAACATCAGTAACAGGTACATAATACCATGATAGCGTGGTGATACTTCATGCTACACTACAGTACTTACTAACCCCTAATTTACTGTATTCGTCCACTTAATTTTCTCGTGCATACTGTAATACATACTCCGGAATTAACCACATGTAAATTATGTAAACTAACCACATGTACAAGTATACCGTCGTGTGCGTACAGTGAATATACACAGAGATATTATGATAATTATTGGGCTCATATATACATATGATGCTAGTTGCGATCGCACTTCTATAGAAACTGCTTGGGTCAACGTTCTTACTTGTTGAGGACTTATTATGGCAACAGAAAGCCGGTTCCCCGTCAACAAATCCAGAACAGTCCGCTGAGGACGCGACTTGCTGATCAGCACACCTGAGATCCAACAAGCTAACTGGAACACAGACTCCGGACGCAGTGCCTTGAGGGCCATCGTTCGGCCGGCAGATGCGTTCACGTGCAGTTCTAGCTTGTGTTATCGATACCGCGTTTGGTCGATCAAATAATCCGAAAACTGGAAGCTTTTTCAACCCTTCGGGAAGAAAGAGTTTGCGGGACCGTGGAATAGCAAAACTTACTGTGAAACCGACACAAAGGACGACAGCTTTAATCAGCTGCATCGTGCTTCGCTGTTTATATAGATTCTACGCAGTGTGTCCTACATAATTAACCAGCCGCAATGAAAAGGCCGTAATTAACAAAACGCTGCCAAAGTGCACGATGTATTAAATCTGCAGTTTTCAACTCACAAAACTGCAAAAAACGGTTGACAAAATGGTGCGGAACTGAGCTGCTGCTGGGTGACTAAACCGCCAGTTTGATGCAAGGTCAACGGTCAGTACGTAGTGTGAGCAGGCTAACTGTTTCTTTCGTGTCGGTGTTGGCGGAAATGCAGTAGTCTAGTCCACAAAATCAGAAAACGAAGAACGTTCAAGGCCGCTTCAAATCTGAGCAACGTGAGTGGCTGGAGACGGTCCGAACGGACCGCCAGTTGACAGCTGACGCTGCCATATTGCAAATTGTAGCTGCAACCCCAATGCGAAAGTTCGAAATCGTCCGTCATCTTGACACTTCTGTAGGTTATACATAATCGCGTTTTGACAAATCCATATGAATCATCAAAATTTTTGCGGTAACTTGATAATTAGTGATAACACCCAGTACAGCTGGATGGAACGTTACGTGTCTGCACTGCAGCGAAGCAGCATGCTGATTCAGAAATTGTACTCATGTTCTGCTTATTTTCTTGATTCCGCAAACATTTTTAATTAACCGGATCTTGGAACAACATTTTATATATAATTTTATATAGATTTCATGAACTGCATGTAAGATGACCACAGTCCAGATCATAACATCAGAAGCGAAACACCGGATCGCATAGGTATGTCGGGATCCCACTAAAAATATAGCGAAACAACTGCTTGTTTTCCGGCAAACTGGAAGCATGATCGGCGTTTGTATCCCAGCGCAATTGATCATCTTGCGCATGCGCAGTTGTCCAGCGGACGTATTCCGGCATAACCGACACGTTTCTGCTATGCGTAAGTTGTCTGGTGTGCTAGTATGAAAGTCACGAGTTGGTACATACATCAGCAATCGTTAAGAAAACGATAGCTTTTGTGAACAGCAGAATGTGTACTGGTCTGACTGGAATACTCTGCCTTTGGACAAACAGAATAACGGAAAGCGCGGCAAGCAATTTGAATGGCCAGTTTGTATATGTACCAGATCTGATGTCTGTATACTTGCCGTACAATCTGGACACATGTACTGTCACCTGTGCAATGCCACTACATGAGTATGTAAATGCTGAATACTATTCGGCAATTATGCAATAGTTCAAAAACAAAGCGACACAATAAAAATTCGAAATCAAATAAAAGAACAGTACAGACACATACGGACTGCATAATGCAGATTTACAACAAAAGTTAACGTAATTATGCGGAAACTCGACGTTCATTACTGCATATGTACTTTGCGCCTTTACGTTACATCCTCGTCATTGCATTAATATAATATTGTAGCAAAAACAAGGGCCCGCAACTATCCCACATGCGAATTTTCACCCACACGCAAAGCCGACATTTTTAATGTTTTTCCTTCATCATGGAATCTTTTTCTGTTTTCCTGCATTTATAATTAGCATACCGTCTACACCCGCTGGTTAAAAAAACAAGAATTCTACCGCCGGCATCTCTGTTTACACTTTTCGAGCATACTGAGCAAAAACCAAACATTGCGCGTCTAAGCGTTAAAAGAGACTTCTTTTTCCGTAAACAGCCGGTGAAATGACCGAACATCCCCTTTTAGGAGACTAACAGAACGCCGCTCGACAATTTGTCAGAAGATTTCCGTCGAAATAGTCGGCTGGATCGGAGTCCTTGATGTTCTTGAAGCCATCCAGGCGGTATTGTTTACCGTCAAGGGATTGGAAAATGCGGGCCAAAACAAAAGGTGAACCGGGTCGGGCTGGTCCAACGCGGAGCTATAGCAAACAGCATTTTGATACTTTTACTGTTGAACGGCCGACATATACAGTAAACAGGACGAATGCCAAACCTTAACGAAATAGTTTGTCCCAGCGACGACTTGCTTAACATATTCGATTGCCTCAAATTTGGTATTGGCGGCGGATTTTGCCTGAACTGCCAAGTCCTTGGAGACCTATACGGGAACAATGACGTAATTTATCCCAGAAATTCGCAAACTGCAGTGTTCCGTAAAGTACGTTTTAATGTAAAACTTCAACTGTGCAATCAATCAACAGCTTTACTTAGGCTGATATTTTATATTTTTGACATTTATACTTGTTAGTTTGACACCTAAATTAACCTTCTTTTTCTCTCGAGCTGTTACTATCCGCCTCAAGCTTTTCGACCATTTGTTCAAGCAACAAGAAACATTATATGTATTTCTTTCTAATGACAGAGATATGGAACCGTTTTATCACTATAATTTTAATGCGATTCCGTTTTGCATCCAGGCAGTTTACGCGCAAACAAATGTATAAAATGTACTGTATATAGAATGGGTTCACGCGTGATGTCAGTATATAGAATGGTCTACGCAATAGCTTAAAAACTTACCGCATTGACCGCTTTCTTCACTTCCGCATCGGCCTGCTTGACGTCTCCCACTCCGCCTCCGATTCCACCTAATGTTCCTTGATCAAGATTTCCGTCAAAGTATTCAGCTTGATCGGAGTCCTTGATGTTCTTAAATCCATCAAGACGGTATGTTTTGCCGTCAAGCGATTGGAAAATGCGGGCCAAGACAAAAGGTGAGCCCGGTCGAGCTGGTCCGACGCGGATCTGTAGCAATACAACAGTATGATACATCTACTGTTGGACGCGGACTACATAATGTACAACGAATGCCCAACCTTGACGAAATAGTTTGTCCCAGCGACAACTTGTGTAACGTATTCGATTGCCTCAAATTTGGTGTTGGCGGAGGATTTTGCCTGGACTGCCAAGTCCTTGGAGACCTACCGGGAAGAACGCCATAATTACAATACGGTCAAGATTATTCGAAACTGCATATTGAACGAATTTGTCTCAACTCTCTGTACTTCTTTTCATACAAGTCTAATCATGATCACTGTATTTCCGTAACGCATATTTTAATTTACAGCTGATCTTTTACAGGCCGCAAAGTTTTTCGACCATTTTTTTCCAAGCGACGAGAAATACTAATTGTATTTCATTCTGTCATGGAAGTGATTCATCACCATAATGCGAAACCGTTCACCGAGACAGTTCACGTACGTGCAATGTAGGTATACACATGTGTATCTGTACTTCTACGCGTGTATGTATACAGAATGGTCTACATATAAACGTACCGCATTGACAGCTTTCTTCACTTCCGCATCAGCCTGCTTGACCGCACCCGCGCCTCCTTTGATCGTGATCCCACCTAATGTTCCCTGATCAAGATTCCCGTCAAAATAGTCAACTTGATCCGAGTCCTTGATGTTCTTGATGCCAGCCAGGGAATACTTGCCGTCCAGATCCTGGTAAATGCGGGCCAGAATGAAGGGGGAACCCGGGCGGGCTGGTCCACTGCGGATCTGGTATGCAACACAAAGAAGCACCGTAATAGTCTGTCTCCATAGGACACGATGAATGCCAAACCTTGACGAAATAGTTTCGTCCAGCGACAACCTGCACGGCATATTCGATTGGTTCAAATTTGGTATTGGCGGCGGATTTCGTCTCGGATGCTAATGCACTGGATACCTACGGGAAAAGAGTTTAATAGTATTTGTTTCATTCCCTTGTGCACAGATTGCTCCTTATACGTACAGTACAGTTATCCTTATATTTTTTGATTTTGCTAAACAAGAAACGAGCGCAGCGCTTTCAAACAAAACACGCGTGGACTGGATAGATTATTGGCAATGCAAAAGCGTTCGATGTCTGCATCTTGCTGATATTACAAAAATGATTTATTTGGAAAATCAACAGATTACTTGTCGCTCATTATCAGTTGATCCACATACCGCATTAACCGCTTTCTTCACTTCCGCATCGGCCTTCTTGATATCTCCCAGTCCGCCAGGCGGCCCCTGGTTGCAAGATCCAGTCGCCAAAACAGCGCAAAGGCTAGAATACCAAATGTATAATTATAATTCACAACAAATCAGTCAACCAAAACTAACCGATAAATTGTAAATTTTTGAAAGTACAATATTAAATACATTTCTTGTAACAGGTTTTTTCTAAAATCGAAAAACGTCAAAATAAACAAAACATAACGCAACTATAAAGAAGTGCGCACAGAGACTGTAGAAGAAATAAAGGTCATCAATGGGAAATTATGTATCACTTACACGAAGAGAGTGAATCCATGCATGATGTGGTCGGGAAATGTAGGCTCAAGCAGACAGCAGACAGACACAACACTAAATCCGTACTGTATCTTCAGACTAATTTTATAGTGCCATCCAGGCATTGTTTTTAGTTCAAAACAACTCGGAGGTCTGCTTAAAATCCTGGAGAAACCGGTTCTGCGCCTCTATTATGCAGAATACCTCGATTTTTTTGCGCTATTAATCTTGTTGTTTTCATACTGTTTACCTGGATGAAATTATACCAGATTGCAAAAACGTTCAGAATTAGACACGTTGTCAGACGCAGAACAGATCTACTGTGTCGGAATATCGTTCGCTGTTTCTTTACGTATTTTGCTAGTAGGCGGAAATGAACGATTTAAAATAAACTAAGAACAAGTTTGCAGTAAAACATTTTCTTCTGTTTTTTTTTCGATGACCCATTTCTCACTTACCCTAAAAGTGTTAGGAATGGTGCAAACAAACCATACATATTACATATATGTAACTTTATTTTCTTTTCCGGCTATACAAGTTTTGCGAGCCATACATAACATATATCCATTTTACATAACAATAAAGTGTTTAGAGGAAGGTCCCATAGGTCTACTCTTGTGACAATGGTTATATATACATGTTCATGTGTTTTGTCATATGTACGTGCAAATATAATTATATTATCATGTTAGTTTACAACGACTTCGAGGTTTAAGTGCACTCGCTCTTCGCGAGCACTGAATGACCGAAGCGAAGAAAGTACAGAGGCTACGTAAGAGTATGCTATATGACATCTATTAATAAGTAGATGAATAATAATAATGACCGACCGAATGACTGCACTAACTTATCATGTGAGTGTACGAATACAAATGTCACACTTTGCAGCATTGTTTGTGCCAGGGTCACGGTGCGGCGCCCGGGCGCCACCGTCCACAATTACTATGGTCGATCAGTTCTCAGTTCTTTCCGGTTTAGTCCGACATGGGAACCGGTCATTACGGTTCTTTCCGCATCGGTTACATCAACATGGGTTCCAAATTATTAGAACCCTAGAGAACCGAGCCGATGGTTCCGGTTCTTTAACCGGTTCGGTTAACGGCATTCTATAGTTCGCGTACGGACCGTACGGTCGCAATTTAACACGAAAGTACCGGATAAAACTTCTGTATCTTATAATTACATGCTGTTCATATATCTTATAACAACATGACAGTAGTGTATTTTTTCTGTGGGTGTCACTGCGTTGAGTTAAAAACGGTGTGAGCATATGTTTCTGTTTGGACGTAAACATCTGATCAGGAAACTGCTGTATGTATAATTAAGACAAGCAACTGCTTGCGCAATCACCAGAAAGGCGTCAGCCCGGTGTTAAGTTTCAGATTCTGAATAATGAAAAGTTACGTATACGTATATACGAAATATACTGTGAAATTGTGAAACTGGGATGCAGTGCTGTGAAACCTGTCATACACAAGCTACCGTCTACGGCATGGACACGAAAAGTAGAAGTAACAACCCGGCTTTTTTATGCTTTCCTTCAGCACCTTTTTCTACTTATAAGGATCATTTATATGCATTTATACCCACACAAATTGGCTGAATACGAGAATTGTCCCGCTGCATCTCTGTTCAAACGTTTTTGACCATATACTGCGCAACAAAAAACCATTACTTTTACGCGTACAGCTGGCCCACAGGATTTCGTGACAGTAAACAAGCCAAAGAAAAGATCGAACATCCCTTATAGTAAACTAACAGAACGCCGCCTTGCAGTTTGTCAGTTGAATATTTCCGTCGAAATATTCCACTTGATCGGAGGCACTGATAATCTTGAAGCCATCCAGTCGGTACTTGCCGTCCAGGGATTGGAAAATGCGCGCCAGTACGAAGGGGGAACCCGGTCGGACTGATCCAACGCTAGCCTGGAGTACAATAGCATTTTATTAGTTTTACGCCGTAGGGATGACTAACGACATGACGAATGGCAAACCTTGACGAAATAGTTCTTTCCAGCGACAGTTTGTACGCCATATTCCACTGGCTCGAATCGGGCATTGGCGTCCAACTTTGATCTGGACGAGCGTCTGTATTGGTTGGCTAATGCACTGTTGACCTACGGGAGAAGCTACAGTGATGTTTTATTCTTTTTGCCCTTTCCTTCTGAGCAGCTGATGCTGCATTATATATTCGTACATAAATGAGCGCATATTCATGTTGTTATATCACAGTATGCCGGTTTATTACAGAAACAAACAGTTAAAACTAGTATTGCGCGTACAGCAGGTGATCGCGAGAAGAGCTAGTAGGTACGACTGTGCAAGCGCTCGTATATCGTCTAAGATTTGTTGACAGCTTTTCTGCTAATTAACCTAAGTACCCGTCGTATCGCTTTCTAGTAACACGCGTACGAATTGGTAAATAGCTGGCCGCTAATACAATTTCAGTTATCTGGAAAAAAACTGATAGTTTATATTTCAATCCATTTGTTTACGTACCGCATTAACCGCTCTCCTGACATCCGAATCGGCCCTCTTGATCTGTCCCAGCCCACCAGGCCTGCCGCCGCCCGGGCTGCTTGGTTGGCCTCTGTTGCAGGACACAGTCGCCACAACAGCGCAAAGGCTAGAATACCAAATTTTTAACTCACACCAAATCACTTATGGTAATAAAAACGATGGATTAGTGGCAATGTTTCTAAATTATGCAACACATTTTATATTAATAAGTATTTTTACATATTTTCAAATTACGTTAAAATAATTAAACGTTGTCCGACGAAAAAGAAAGCACTGATAGAGAAATACAGCATATATAGTAAAGAAAGATCGTTTAAATGGGAATTTGTGTACTTACACGAAGAGAGTGTACGCCTGCATGATGTGGTCGGGAAAAAAAAGGCTGAAAATGGAGTAGACAGCTGAACACGAACAAACACCAGATAATCGGAATTGGTTTTTCAGACCAGTTTTATACCATGTCATCCCGGTGTTTTTTTCTAGTTGAAAACAGCTCGCGGGAGAACTGTCCCTGGAAAAACCGGTTCTGTGCTCCTGTTATGCCGGAATGTCTGCATTTTTTCGTGCCATTAGTCCAGTTGATTCCACAATGTCTACCTGCATGAAAAAACAAAACTGCAGTAACTTGCCAAGTTAGTCACGCTGTTAGTTAGATACAGGCAGTTTTTACAGTCCGAATACAGTACCGGTTCATGGCGTTGCTTGGCTGCGCATTTTATTAGTACTAAGTCAGGAAATGATTAAAAAGCTAAAATAAGCGAGGAACAAGTTTACAGTCAAACATTTTCACGCATTTTTTTTCTGTCCCATTTCCCACACCTAGACCCTCCATGACATCCACGGTCCACCAACAGTAGTCTGTGCAGTTTGTGGATCTTTCGCCGATTCCGGTTCCGTCGTCGTTTCTCCAATGGGTCATTCATCGATGTTGCAAACGCACTCGGCGGAATGTCTGTTTAGTTTCTAGTCGTTCGTAAATTAGTCGATAAACAGGTTTGAGGCATCGTTGGGAAATCCGCTTTTTGCGAACCAATAACTATATACTCCACTGTACAATACCGGCGAAGGAGCCGCCGGATTAGTTGTCATATGATTGTAACTTTTGTGTACACAATAAAAATCATTTGCAACAACTATATAACGTGATAGCCAGACTAGCACATTCAAAACCGATTTGAAAGCAACCTATTCAGCCCTGTTTTGGGTTTGGTCTGGTCAAAGGGATTGGTCAACCGCACTTTTTCGTTTTGAACGATGTTTTTCGTTGTCTGTTTCTTCAGCGCTTCATAACTGCCGCATACAGTAAGTATGGCCACGACATTAGTGGTCCATTTTTTTATACGCATCCTGCTGAGTCCCATGAAGTTTTTTCGTGAACTTTGGGAACATGGTCTGAATGCCCATTCGTTCAAGTATTTTCTATGATATGACACTCGATGTTTTCATGTCATGAGTGTAGAGTCTGAAAAAAAATCAAATAACATCTGAAGCGGAAGCCGGTCGAACTTGTCCACTGGTATACGCTCTCTGTATAATCAAAACGAACATACCGCGTCGGCCGTGAAAGTCGTTTTTGAATTTACTGTCACAAAGTATGTAGAACTCTATAACGGTCAACAGAGGTAAAAATTTAAACGAAGTTAACCGTCCGATGCGGCATGTTCCTGTTGATTGTACAGAAAAATGTTCGATTATTACTTGTTAAGGCCTTATTTTGTAACAAAACGCAGTCCGTCCATCCCCGGTGTGGTGGTCAACAAGTCGTCTACTCAGCGGTCTGTTTAACGGGTGACTCGAGAGACTAACTGGAATATAGATTTCCGGAGGCAGCTGCTTCAATTGCGCCGTCGTTCGACTAATAACAGATGCGTTCGCTGCCGTTCTCATTTGCAATATCGATACCGTTTAGTTGATCAAATAATCCGATAACTGGAATTTTTTTCAGCCCTTGAAGAAATTAAAGGTTCGTACTGCAAAACCTGCAGGATACAGGACGTACTAAAGTCTGGGCTTATAGCATTGTTCATACGGACGTTCTGCGTGTTACCTTCTGAGAAGCGCTGTAATTAAAATTATTATTTGGCTCGTTATTAGCAAACGCTGCACTAAAAACGCACAGAAAAACACTTATAAAATATAAAACATTAAAAAGCAGTTGACGAGAGCTGCAGAACTGACTTAGTGCTGGATTCATTTAATAAAGGTCAACGGTCACAACATATATAGTGTGAACAGGTTAACTGTCGTTTTTCGTTTCGTGTTGGCGGAAATCAATCATGATCGGTCTAATGCACAAAATCAGAAAATGGAAAGCGTTCAAGGCCATAAGATCTGACCTGTTATTGCCTGATTGGCTTGAAAGCTTATAACCGAACCGACAGCCAGCTGGTGACTGGCAAGCACTCTACATGTAGCATGACATAGCTCTTATACTGCTGTGCAAAACAAAGCGTTCAGAAAGATTTCTATTTCAGTAAACAACCGACAAATGACCGAACATTCTTTTTTCGTAGACTAACAGAACGCCGCTTGGCAAGTTATCTGTGGAATATTTCCGTCGAAATAGTCAGCTGGATCGGAATCCTTGATGTTCTTGAAGCCATCTAGCCGGTATGATTTGCCGTCCAGCGATTGGAAAATGCGGGCCAAGACAAAAGGGGAACCCGGTCGGGCTGGTCCAACGCGGATCTATAGTAAAACAGCATATTCATACTGTTGGAAGGCCTACATAGACGTGTGTGCATGCCAGACCTTGACGAAATAGTTAGTCCCAGCGACAACTTGTTTTACGTATTCAATGGGCTCTAATTTGGTATTGGCGTCGGATTTCGCTCTGGCTGTCAGCCCCCTGGAGACCTACAGAAAAAAATGGTGTACTTTATCTGTTATTTGCGCAAAAACTAACAAACAGCAGTTTTACTTAAAATATGTTTAATGTAAAAATTGCCCGGAGGAATCGATCTACTGTAGCAACGCATTTTTTTTTAGTCCGGTACTAAAAATAACGTTAACATTTTTTTCTCGAAATGCTGTCACCCGGTTAATCAGCGTAGTTATCAGAAACAGTCTTTACAGCTGATTTTTGATATACCGCATGTTGTTCGACCAATTTCTTCAAGTAACAAGAAACATTGTATTGTATTGTTTCTAATAAGAGATATGGAATGTTTCATCGCCAGTAATCCGAAACCGTTTTTACCGAGTAAAATAAAATAAGTAAAATTATATTATATTAAAAGCAAAATAAAATAAAATATTCGTTTATAAGAATATTCCCGCCAGCGCAACCCGCGCTTGTATACAATAAGTTTACGCGCATATTCTAGTAGAGTGATCTATTTATTGGCTGAAAAGTGAAAACGTACCGCATTGACCGCTTTTCTCACTTCCGCATCAGCCTGCATGACCTTTCCCACCCCTCCCTTGATCACGAGCCCACCTGCCGCTTCTTGACCAAGATTTCCGTCAAAGTAGTGAACTTGATCCCAGTCCTTCATATCCATGACGCCAGCCAGGGAATACTTACCGTCCAGAGACTGATAAATGCGGGCCAAAATGAAGGGAGAACCCGGGCGGGCTGGGCCACTGCGGATCTGATGCAACACAAAGCAGTGTAAAAATCTGACGGGGACGCGCGGCGTATGCACGACAAATGTGCCAAACCTTGACGAAATAGTTCCGTCCAGCGACAATTTGCACGCCATATTCGAGTGGCTCGAATCTGGTGTTGGCGGCGGATTTCGTCTCGGATGCCAATGCAATGGAGACCTATGGGGAAAAGTTCGTAATATTTGTTTTATTCTGCTTTATTCCCTTCTGTACAGCATATGTCGTATAAAACGTGTACTTCAAGTACGGGAGCACTTAATAATCGATTATTTGCTTGTTTTAGTAAACTAGCAGTTTTCTAGAAGCTCTCGCAGTCGGTTGATTTACGTACCGCATTAACCGCTTTCTTCACTTCAGCATCGGCCTTCTTGATTTCTCCCAGTCCACCTGGCACACTGGGCTGGCCTCGATTGCAGGACGCAGTCGCCAAAACGGCGCAAAGGCTAGAGTAACAAATTTATAATTCGCACCAAATCAGTTAAACAAAATGACCGACAAGTGGTAACTTTTCTAGATTATTAAATGCGTCTCTTTCTTAGAATCGAGATATGTCAAAACAAAAAAATAATATCCGTCCGACAACAAAAATGCAGCGATAAATCAAGTCCGGCCGGCATACGATTAATTAGAAAGGTCATCAATGGAAACATGTCGCACTTACACGAAGAGCGTGTATACCTTCATTATGTGGTCGCGGAATGTAGACTACGGACAGACAGAACACGGCACTAGACAATCGGAATTGTTTCTGCAGACCAATTTTATAATGCCATCCAGGTGTTGTTTTTAGTTCAAAACAACTCGGAAACATGTTTAAGCCCCTGGAAAAACCGGTTCTGTGTTTCTGTTTAGCCGGAATTTCTGCGCTCTTGATCCAGTTGTTTTCTCTTATCTGTTTTTCTGCATGAAATAACAGAACTGCAGAAACTGGCCAAGTTAGTCACGCAGAAGCAGAACAGTACTTACCGAAACTTTATTGTAATGTGATACAACGGAGCTAGCGTTAAAGCCACGGCCGTTAGGTACCAAATACTGAAACCAAAACTACCAACACCATCTTGGGACTAGGCAATGTACTCAACACCGACGCAGCGGTCCCCTTAACGACAGCAGCAGAAAAACGTTGTTTCAAAAAGGCAGAAAACAGCGCCAGCCCGACGTTTCAAAAATTTTACGACCCAAAGACTTGCTAAACATTACTTACTGTCGGAATACCGCTTCATTATATTCTATGTAGTTTGTTGGTTGTCTGAAATGAAACTATGTAAAACAAAATATGAACACTTCACTAGACTTCACTAGCTACTGGAAATTATTTGATTTTTAAACTGTATTATTTTTATGGTCAATTTTTGAAACAGAAAATACTGTATTTGAAAACGTCGCATGTGTTATATGTTTCGTACCTAACTTTACAATTAACATCATGATAGCACCGATTCTGTGGGTTCTCTGTTGATTTCGAAACGGTTTGAGCACGCTTTTGTTAATACGTAAAACATTAAATAACCAGGAATTACTGAGGGAATAAGGCCAGGACCAGCAACTGCTTGCGCAGTACTCGGTGATGTCAGCCCGGTGTCCTGGTTTCTGATGTGAGTTAGTTAGAACTTTTGGTCTGGTTTGCACCGTGACAGGTTGGTTTGAGCGTTTAAAACTGTGAAGCCTTACTGATTGAAGTGACACCACAACACGAGTACGCATGCAGTCTGTTCCGAGACCCGCTTTAATTATGATTAGAAAGTTAATACGAAACTGTAAAACCTGAGGTACATATGTAAAGTCATCCTTTAAATACTTCTGTAATAGGTAAGTGCACTTGCCAATGGCTGCACCAGAAGACCGAAGCAAAGTCAGAAAGTTTAATTAACTTAATAAGTTTAAACATAAACCTTTGGCAATGCTGCATTACTGTAACACTGTTCCTTTTCTGACTGTTTATTTTCTGACGGGACTGACCTACCGACACACAACACGAGACTCATTTTGGATGAGTACTTCTGCAGAAGACCTCCGATTCGATTCGGTTGACAAGGTAGCTTCTACGGACGAAATGTAAACGATAAAAGCCAAAAGGGAAGTTCAAGGCCGGTATTTTTGATGCTTTTCTTGCGCACCTGCTTCTGTTTATGTGCATTTATATTTTATGTCATCATATATACACAAGCACTCAGTTAGAAAAAACTCAGTTAAATGAGCAGGAAGATCTGTCATAAAATGGTTAGAAACGAGATTCCGTCGCGGCATAGCGCTGGATCTGCTCAAACTTTTTGCCGATACTGCGCAACAATAAGGAAATCATTGCGCGTCCAACGGTCAAAGAGATTTCTTGACAGTAAAAACCTATAAAAGATCGAACATCCCTTTTATAGCAGTCTATCAGAACGCCGCCATACAATTAATATTTGCCTGTGACTTGACGAATGGCAGACATTGTCGAAGTCGTCGAGACTTCTGTACACAAGCAAACGCACGAATGTATTTCGTGTATATCTACGCAGTTTGGAACATATTAAAGCCATACGAGTCAATGAAAAATAGTTAGACGCTTTGATGCTGTAAGATGTTGTACTGTATGCACTTGATCGGAATCCTTGATGTTCTTGACGTCAGCCAGGGAATACTTGCCGTCAACTGACTGGTAAATGC
>JAQGAU010001181.1:0-20913 GCA_034698045.1 Paramacrobiotus richtersi | reverse complement strand
TAGTAGAAACGACGTCGTTCTAAACCGGGTAAATAGAGATTACTGGTGCCCCAGCGACCGTACTGCCGGGCGGGACCAGCGGTCCGCTTTCCCAAGTACCATGGTGCATCTCCCGTCGGATCTAAAGAAAAAATAAAAGAAAGGTTTTCCATACGATTAGACAACATAATTTGGTAAATAACCATGAATGTCCAGAAGGCTTGTATTTCTCTGCAAGTTTTCTAAACAGGAAATGGAATTCCTTTCGTAAGAAAAGACCGCACACAGTATGGTCAGAAGAAACGAAATTTCGAATAAAGGATAATTTTCTTGTTTGAAGCTTCTATCTAAAAACTTTGCACTTTCAGAGCTAGTGACGCGATGCCATTCTATCCCAGAATTATGTCTTGATTAAGAAGCGGCGTTAGCATGAGAAGCTTTCCCTTCAGCAACCTCAATTACCAATCAAACATAATTACAAGGATGCTCGCAAATTTAAGTTCCCGGTTCGGGAAATATGATAGTCACGCAGAATCGCTTATTATGTTGCTAAAGGAAGATTAAGTGTTAACTATGACACGTAGCTGCTGTCTACTTACCGTCCAGCGCGTCGCCTTGCGCGTTTCCGGAGGAAACAAGCACAATAACCACCACGATCAGGACGATCCCCCCAATCTTGTCCGCGACCTTCATCGTTGCGGAAAACAAATTACCCGTTCCCACAGCAGCTGGAAAGGTCACTGTGCTCCACCGACTGTGCGTGCTGAAGATCAAACAGAACCAAGAATATCCTTCACAAAAGTGGATCTAATTCATTAATCCATCCGACGTCCTGCTGGGATAAGAGACCGACATGCTGCTACTTCCGGACTCGTCAGCTGTGAGGATGGGCGCGTTTTTATGGAGTGGTGCGTGAGAGAAATGATGGGATGAGTACTGGGCAAAGTGGCATTTGATGCGGCTGTAATTTGTGTAATGAAACACTTTAGTTAAGGCAAGCGATTAATCACGATTGGGTGTAGTGACGGGAATCTCCGGTTGGGTGGTCGTTTTTGCTAGGTTTGGCGTCAAATGAGCGCTGCGAGAATGGGAGATAGATGGTGTAGTTTATGGTAATGTAACTAACGTTCACGCAACGTGTCAATGTCCAATCAGCATAATGATTTGGAAAATTTGCATGCAATATTGAAATTTGCATTCATTTAACTTTACGGTTAGGTAACAATTTATAGGCTGCTGCATACGGTTGAAGTGTACGAAGTGCACAGTTGAACGCTGTCAATTATGCATTTCCGATCGAAATGTCGAGCATGTGCAGCAATTCATAAGTTCAGGTTTCACAGTTTAAATAGACCCGGAACTACGTTTTCTTTGATCGAGACCGTTCCGGTGCAAATTAATATAGTAATAAGTCCAGAATTAAGTACAGGGAGCTTGATTTGATGTTAATTTATTTTGGTTTGAAGTGCAATTCGAAAGACATAATGCGTAGATTAATAACCTGCGTCAACATTACTTCCTATAGAGCAACTGTGTTATGTAGTCGATCTGAACTAAACTCTTATATCATACTGCCCACATTAGCGTTAACAAGCGAGCGGTGTATATCCAAGAGGCACCCGCAGGCGGGTAGTAGAACTAGTCAACAAGCACTCTTCGCCGGTTTTCTCGCTATCCGGGATGCCGTTCTGCTAATACGTATCTCCAACGCTTTCCAGAATCATGTGCAGGTTTTTATACACGCACGTGGTCTTCAGACCCGTGTACGTGCTGATTCATCGGAGTAATTGCTTTTTATTAGAGTTTCGAGTTACTGCGGCAGTGTGCTGCTATGCTCCAGGGGTACCTGTTACTTAAGGTGTTCGTGTGCTCACACGTCATGAAAATAGCTATAGCATGGAAAATAACCGTACATCGATCTGGGAGAGTACCGAACAAACGACAATGCACATCACCAATGTATCAGCATAAACAATACTAAGTAGCACAATAAACACCCCCAAACTCAACATCTTTAGAATCTTTACTGCGAGTCGGACCAATAATCAGGGATGTTGACCTCACTGGTTTGTCCGAAACACGAGTTGGACGAAGTGGCATGCAGCTGAACCATGTCTTTAAATTGCTCCAAAAGGTCACCAGGCCGTTGCGGTAATCCTTGCACATGGCAAAGAATATCAGCTACAAGAAAATCGTAATAAATGTACAATATCTATAGTGTAAATACCTCAGAAGCATTTCCTTGCTAACATAAAACGTAACCTGAATCAATCTACGTACGAAATTCTGCTATACCATACCGGATTTCCGACATATCCCAGGAAGAACACCGTCCTAAGCCACAGTTGCATGGGCGGGTAACGCACGTAGATCGAGTAGAAGGACGATGCCATGATTGTGTTCGGCAGGTAACATGCATAGTACCACAGCGCGCTGGCCATGAGCATCTTGGCGATGGTGAGCCGTTGTCGTTCTGCGTTGGAAAACACATCTTGTCCGCCATGTTGCTGTAAGCGGCGTAGCATTTTCCAGAGCACGTAGGTCAGGATCAGGGCGTAACAGACCCCCATCAACGCCATCGGGACGTAAAAGCCCACGCTGTACATCGTCATTGTCGCCCAGGGGACTAGAGTACTGCAATCAATCCAACTAATTATTGTACATACACGCAAACAGGCGCAGTGCTTTCAACGTAATACTGGGTAGGTGTATTTGCGTCAGTAGTTGTGACTGAATTAATTGCATTTCTTGAGGCATGTATCGACAAAGAAACAAAATGCTATTTGTATGACCAATTAATGACGGAAACATTAACCAACCGTAAAGGTGCACACTCTAAACAGTTAATCTATTACAAGTTTGCAGAATTTCTATGGTAGTGTATTAAGTTTCTTTTCTGGTACAAAAGTTGCCCATTACTACTTGGGTTTGTATTTTCCGCTGGTTTATCGAACAAGCTGTTGATTGTAACAACTACTTTCCGTACCGAATTGAGCAGCTGTTCCAGGGCAACAGCGAGTCATAGTATCCACCGGCTTCAAAAAAATACGGGACGAAAGTGGCGCAAGGAATGAGCCAGCACAGGGTGATTGTTGCCCGTATGGCAATGCTGGATGCGGTTTTGTGGTAGTAATGCGGTATCATCGTGGCTATGACTCGATTGACAGCCAATGCGGTGGTTAGCCACTGGCTACTGCTCATTGCTAGCATCCAAATAAGGTAATTAAACCGACAACCTGCAACATAACGTGTCTATGAAACACGTGCAAAGTTAGTTGTGAGTAACAGTGATAACGTGCTTCGGTAGAGTACAATTAACTCTGAGCGCTGACGGTTGTTAACAGACTTCCATTCTCAGAAGGTAGAAGTATGTTGTGTTACAAACGCTGTTACTGGGAACTATGTGCAACAAAAGGTTTAGTATTTTACATTCAGGAAAAAAGACAAATTGCGCTCCCTCTAAATGCCCACACTTCAGAGAGTTACGTAACTTCGTAGCATGTCTTGCACAGCATTCTTACCTATGCGTCCGATTCTGGCGAAAGGAAAATAAATACTAAACGCTTGGTGAGGAACCAGCGCGCAGCACATTATAAATTCCACGCATAATAAATGAACAATAAGAACATTCGCACCTCCGCGTGTCTGTGAGCCGAAAGCCATGGCACACAGCAACAATGCAATGAAAAACGCCCCGGCAAAACCGACAACGCATGTCACGGTAAACCATATTCTTACCGATGACCGGTACAGATCACTTGTGCTTGGGCTGAGTGTCAGGGGAACCGTTGCATTGAAAACGCTATTATTCGCAATTGTGTCGAAACCGGTCCCGTTCATGATTGCAAAGGCTCTTAGTCAACTTAGAAAACGGGCAGAATGATTCCAAACGTGTTCACGTCCAGTGTTTTAACGAGAAGAAAAGGAGAATTCCTTCGCTCGAGGCACCGGAGATGTAGAGATATAGAACGCACGAGCAACGAAACACCATTACGACACCGGTACGCTTTGGCGATGGTTAACCGTTACGGCGAAGGCAGCTCTAGGAGAAGTCACCGCATAACATAGCAAATAACAGATCTCCATATCCGGCGCCCTTAGCTGGGCGTCCCAAGAACAAATCGTCAGATATGGTGAGAAGAAGGGCTTTTCCCAAAAATGTAACATGCTGACGTTTGTTAGCTCATGGATAATTATTACGGACACGCCAGCACAGTCTACATCCGTTCTGAATTGAAATATCGTATGACTGAAAACATAATTAAGAGCGATTTATATTCTAAATGTGTGTCCGCGTACAAATCATGGAGATACGTCGATGTAGCGTGTCAAATAATTAGCGGGAAAAAACTGTTATATGAATAATTCGGTGGTGTTGTTCATAGCACCAAAGGCTATCTTCCGGTACTCCTGTTCCCGGTAAAAGTGAAGCAATTTATGGAGCCTATTCAAAACAGCCGCACGCGAGTGTACAGTGCGAAGTACTTTACTTTCTGATGCACAATATTAAAAAAGTGACTGTGCTAATGCATTGTCAAGACCCAGAACAACATGAAAATTGGTTTTAGTATATCCGACATCTCATGAATGTTCCGGTGGGGCGCTGTTTAAACCAGTAAAAGCTGACGTACTGCTTATTTTAATTTGTGTATACAGCCGCAATCTACAGGGGCTCCTCGCTGTGTGGAACCGGGTTGGCTTACCATAATAAGACTTAAAATATTTAGACGTCCTGCAGTGCTTACAGTATGTGCTTCGTTAGTATTACCGATCGCTTAGTCCTAAAGGGCAAGCAGTCCCTGACGTTTTTCAATAAACGTTATTAAGAAATCTACTAGATTACACTGCTCATAGCGTATGCGGACAACGCGTAGGCCAAAACAAAGGGTTGGGCATTAGTCTCGTGAGGAGCGGTAAAGGTGCCCGTAGATAGTCACGAATGCGATGGGTATAACCATGCCAGTCGTGAGTATGCTTAGCCGGTATACCTTACAATTTCGTTCGTGAGCCTGATATCATCTGGCCTGGGTTTCAGGGAAAACGGCGGTTTACCACACATCAGCCGGAGGGTAACGCGGGAAACAACAGCCATTTTGGGAAAGCTTGACATCGAATAGCCTTCGACAACGCATCTAAACGACCGACGTCAGGATTCTTCGCTGTACGAGATTGCTGCATCCTATCCCGTAAAAGCTGTGATTTATTTATTAGTATAAAACTTATTGTGATGAATTCGTGTTTAGTGGAAGCCAAAAATGTTTAAAACCGTATGTACAGTAAATTAAGTACAGTACAGTAAGTACTGTATATTACGGTAAACATCTTGCCCAAACAGTCAGTACCAAGTACTAGTTAATAATAAATTCAAACGACGTGTCTTACTACCATGTTTATAAATGGATACCGTGTTTTACGGTTGACTTCGTAGCGCTGTTTTGCTTAATTTTCATTTTTCGCTAGTTTCGATGCCTGAGGTTCTGGAACACTTGATCTTATGATTCCGATGCCAACGCGTCAAAGTGCTACCAATTTTGCAGAGCCTATATTTAATTTGGTCTGATATCGTGGTTTGAAGGGTGGAGTCGCAAATCTGAAAACAGCGCAGATATCATTTTGCTCGTCCCCAAACAGACTGATCACGAAGAACAAGCTATGGTTTGCTGTCTGAATTGTAAACTTTCAACGCGTTCTGCACTTTAGCGCTCACTGCTGCCGCCATCTAC
Organism: Paramacrobiotus richtersi; assembly: GCA_034698045.1. Classification (NCBI taxonomy): domain Eukaryota; kingdom Metazoa; phylum Tardigrada; class Eutardigrada; order Parachela; family Macrobiotidae; genus Paramacrobiotus; species Paramacrobiotus richtersi. The sequence continues at coordinate 15,211 of JAQGAU010001181.1, read as the reverse complement.
CAAAGAGCTACTCGCAGGCGGGTGCATGAGATATATAGAAAAGGTCAACCTTTTCTCTTCGATCGTTTTCTCGCCATCCGGAAGGTCATTTTATCTGTATTTCTTGTCAGCATCTCTGTAACGTTATTCCATAGACTTATGCCAGACTGCCAGTGCTCGTGCACTTGCAAACACATACACAGTTTCTTTGTTACTGACGTACGTCATTTCCAGGTTTACACCACACTCGTTATTTGATCAGTTCACGGGCACATACACTATGCAACAGATAGGCTGTTGGTACACTACTTCGTACACAATCGGCAAGAGAAAGTCCATAGTTATCAATACGTACAGGTAGCGGCGAAAACACAATTGCAAAGCGAAAACAATACTTTAGCTGTTAAGCAGCATAATAAACACCACCGTACTCCGCATATTTAGAGTCTGTATTGGAAACTGGACCAAGAATTAGAGATATGGATCTTATGGGTTTTTCCGAAACACGAGTGGGACGAAATGGCATGCAGCAGGACCATGTCTTCACGTTGCTCCAAAAGCTGACCAGGCCAGTGCGGTAATCTTTGCACATGGCAAAGAAAATCAGCTGCAACAGAATCGCAATAAATGAAAACCAGAATATGCGCCATACTACTGACACACTTTTTCTTGCTGGCAGCGATAATTTCTGGTGTTGTTGATAGTGATAGTTGACAGCGATTCGCAGTGCAATGGGAGTGCCTATAGGGAGAGGGAGTGCCTCTGCGGTACTCCTGATTTAATTCTCTTAATTTGGTTACTTATTCTGTAGTACGCATACTGTGTAACCAATAACGTTTCTCAGATGTGCAAACCTTAAATTTTAAAGTCTCACAGTTCTGGTCTAACATACCGGATTGCCCATGTATCCCAGAAAGAACACCGTCCTGAGCCACAGTTGCATAGGCGGGTATTGCACGTATATCGAATAAAACGATGTGGCCACGATGGTATTCGGCAGGTAACATATATAGTACCACAGCGCACTGGCCATCAGCATTTTAGCGACGGCTAGCCGTTGTCGTTCCGCATTGGCAAACATATCTTGACCGGCATTTTGCTGTGAGCGGCGCAACATTTTCCAGAGCACGAAGATCAGGATCAGGGAGTAGCAGACACCCATCAACGCCATCGGAATGTAGAAGCCCACGCTGTACATCGTTAGTGTCGCCCAGGGGACTAAAGTACTGCAATTCGGCTAATTATGGTACACACAAAGAGGTACTGTGCAGATACATATCAAGGTACTGTACAGATAAGATACATTCGGATCAACAGAATCATGTGCTGTGGAAAACATTTTTTGACTTAAGCTGTAATTGTGACTGCTACTTTTCCCTACCGCATTGCGCAGCTGTTCCAAGGCAGCAGAGAGTCATAGTATCCCCCGGTACCAAAAAAATACGGAAGGAAGGTGGCGCAAGGAATGAGCCAGCACAAACAGATTGTTGCCCGTATTGCACTGCGTGACGCGGTTTTGTGGTAGCGGTGCGGTGCCAGCGTGGCTATAACACGGTTGACAGCCAGTGCACACGTTAGCCACTGGCTATTGCTCATTGCTGTTATCCAAATGAAGTAGTCGTAGCGACAACCTGCAGTAGAAATTACTGCATAATTGAAGTATCATTATGAAATTTTATTCTTCGGCGCCTTCATGATCACGTTTCAGTCTCAAAGCTATTTTTACAACTTCCTGCAGTTATTTTATAATTAGGCAGGGTAATTCAACTTAAACACGCGTCTTCAAGGCTTGTCGGACAGGAAGAAATGTACGCAATGCGGGGCAGTTTTCCGTCTCATATCATCAGTGTATGTATGCCTACCTGTGCGTCCGATTCTGGCGAATGGAAAGTAAACACTAAACGCTTGATGTGGAATGAACGAGCTGCACATAACAAATTCCACGCATAGTAAATGGACCATTAGAACATTAGCTCCCCCGCGTGGTTGCGAGCCGAAAGCCATGGCACACAACAACAGTGCGATAAAAAACGCCCCGGCAAAACCGACCATGCATGTCACTGTAAACCAGATTCTTACCGATGACCGATACAGATCGAGTGCGCTTGGACTAGGAGATGCTGATACCGTTGCGTTAAAAACGGTATCATTCGCGAAATCGGTCCAGTTCATGACTGCACAGATCTTCACTTAAACTGATCTTAGAAATGAGGACTTGCAGTAACAGAATGTCGGATGACCGAAAACATTACCAGCAGCTTCGCTATTTGAAATGGATTATCTTTAATAAGATGTGGCTGGATCGAATGATTATCCAAGAACATGTGCAGCTCCAGTAGCGTTCTTATTGCTACCAAAGACTACATGCAATACTTCCAAATTCCCGGTTGTATTATGTACAGAATCTCGTGATTGCTTCGGTGGGGGAGCGGTTTAATCTGGTGAAAGCGGACCTAGATATATCCCCAAAACGGCTCCACAATGCTTGGAAACGGGCTGGTCTAACAAACTAAGGCTAATATATCTTAGGTGCTATTCAGAATTTTCAGTGACCATTTGGATTGTTTCTACCCATGCAAATGAGCCGGAAAGAAGCTTATTAATCCCTGATGTCTGCGACAAACACTTCCTGATCGATTTTTCCAATAACTTTAATAGCTAACGTTGCCAGATTATCCGTATAACGCAGTATTCTTGAGAAAAAAACGGTAGGGCACACCGTTCGAAGGTATGCAGACTGCAGTTCACTCTCCCATAATCAATTCTATTATACCAGAGCATGAAATGTCTCTATCGAGCCAAACCTATTAACTTTATGCACTGTTTTTACATTATACAAAGCACGATGTACCTATTGTATGAAGTGGGAGCTCTTCGTCTTTCGTTTTAGCCACGACTCACTACAGATTATTGTAGGCCATGCAACGCCGTAATTAATGTCTGCGGAATATCCAGGTTATTTTCCTGGAGGATCAGGATGGTCAACAGTGGTTCAATAAAACACCCGATATAGTCATCACCGAAGTGGTTAACGCCATTCTTTGCTCGAAGGATGAGCGACAAAATGACAATAAATCAAGTAGCTGATCATTTCTTGTTTTCATGGAATTTATTTTGCTGTATTTATGTTCGGTATTAAAGTGCCGAATTTTTCCTTAAATAAGGTTGTTCAGTACTTCAGGTTGGTACGTTCTGTGTGTATATGCATGGAATAGCATATGATAGGCACGTATACTTAGGTATAACGTACGCAAATCAATGACAGAAAAAAATGAAAAGCTTCTAGAATTCCGATACTTTCTGCACGCCTGATTTGCGACAACTCGTTTAAGCCGTTGTCCCAGGCTACTGTGCAATGACATTTAGAAAAAATATTCGGCTGTTTTCTCGTCATCCGGGATGGCGTTTTTGGCATACTTCCGATTAACATATTCTGTTTTTCAAAGACATGCACGCACATGTTCAAACACCGCGCGCCGACCGAAGGGACCGTCCAAAACGTCCCTGCGACAAAACGTCCCGCGACTTTTGGTTTTGTAGACTAAACGTCCTGCGGACATTTAGTACGCGGGGTAAAAATGTCCTGCAGATATTTAGTATTTGCGGAAAAAACGTCCCGTGGACATTCGGTACTTGGTAGAAAAACCTCGTCCCTTTTCCATTTAATGAGCGCCAGTAAAAATTTGTTCTACCCTTTGATTTGCCTATATCACAGAGAAAATACACAGTAAAACTGATCATTCGGAAGACTTGCATTCTTTCAGTATATAACACGGAAACACATACATAGCATACGTTTTTCTTCAGAGTTACAGATTTCATTTTCCAGATACAGTAATAAGCATCATACCGTACACACACCAATCCATCGGTTCACGTGCACATACACTATAAAACAGATTGGCTGTTGGTACTTCGTACCCAACGGGCAAAAGACCGACCGTACGTATGGTTACCACTGCGTACAGGGAGCGTGACGAACCGAGAGCAATACCTAAGCAGCACAATAAACACCACCGAACTCCGCATCTGTGAAGGGTGTACTGTGAATTGGGCGAAGAATTAGAGATATGGAATTTATGGGCCTGTCAGACACCCGAGTTGCACGAAGTGGCTTGCAGCAGGACCATGTCTTCACGTTGCTCCAAAAGGTGATGAGACCGTTGCGGTAATCTTTGCACATGGCAAAGAATATCAGCTGCAACAGAATAGCAGTAAAAAAACAATAGCGCATGCACCATAATTATTATTCAGAGCTGCTTTTCCATGCAAGCAATATGATTATTTCTGCTGTTGTCAATAGGTGTACCAATTTGCAAATTTTCTGCAAACAAGACTCTCCAATTCACGATTAATTTTATTCCAGGCCTGACTTTATTTAATAATGCATATTATTCAGTTAATGACATTGATACATATTCCTTTATGACATCCGGCTTGCTGATCTTTTCTTCAGTATAACTTCAAATCATTGTGAGTGGCTGCATTTCAGTGTTCATTAGTCGTTTGTAATTATATTGATTTTGATTCTCTTGATTTGGTACCCATTTTGCATTGCGTACGCTGTGTAGTTGCTAACGTTTCTCAGACGTGCAAAGCTGCAAAGCTGCAAACCATAACCTTCACGAGATCACGCAGTTCTGGTCCGACATACCGGATTGCCCATATATCCCAAAAAGAATACCGTCCTGAGCCACAGTTGCATAGGGGGGTACTGCACGAGTATCGAATAAAACGATGTGGCCACAATGGTATTCGGCAGGTAACACACGTAGTACCACAGTGCACTGGCCATGAGCATCTTGGCAATGGCTAGCCGTTGTCGTTCTGCATTGGCAAAGACATCCTGCCCGGGGTTCTGCTGGAAACGCTGTAACCTTTTCCATAGCACATAGACCAGGATCAGGGTGTAACAGGCTCCCATCAGGACCATGGGAATGTAGAAACCCACGCTGTATATCGTCAGTGTCGCCCAAGGTACTAAAGTACTGCAGTCCGACTAATTATGGTACACACAAGCAGGCGTAGAATTTTCCGTATTTATTGTTAGGTATTGTACATTAGATTCAACAGAACCCTGTAAGTTGCCGTTTGATTAGGTCTTCTTATCGTATGATATGCAAAGAAAAGTAAGTAAGTCTTTGTATGCATAGCTTCTTAATCAGAACAGTAAGCAACACAGCCGAATGCTTGCGTAAAGCGCAAAGTTTCACAATAGATGTTTAACATTCTAACTGTTTTTTTTCTTTATTATCATTGTTATGCGAGACTAGCAGTTATTAAACGAAGTTTCAACAACGAATTTAGCTAAAGCGTTGATTGCGATGACTACTTTTCCGTACCGAACTGCGCAGCTATTCCACGGCAACAGCGAGTCATAGTATCCGCCAATGCCAACAAAATACGGAAGGAAGCTGGCGCAAGGAATGAGCCAGCACGAAATGGTTGTTACCCGTATGGCACTGGTGGATGCGGTTTTGCGGTAGCAATGCGGCACCATCGTTGCTATGACACGATTAACAGCCAGTGCACACGTCAGCCACTGGCCATTGCTCATTGCTGTTATCCAGATGAAGTAGTCATATCGGCAACCTGCAGTATAACTTGTTCAGTTTGCAACCATAGTCAAACTAACATTAGAAATTCGGTTCTTCGGCGACTGATCGCCGATCATGCTTCTGAGAGTATTATGATTCTCTCAACGATTTTTGAAACTATTTTGTTCCGGCAAAAACAATTCATTCTGAAATCGTTCTGATGTCAGCCAGTAAGAAGTTTGCGAAACCCGGTGCAGCTCTCTGTCTCCATACCTGTGCGCCCGATTCTGGCAAATGGAAAGTAAACACTAAACGCTTGGTGTGGAATGAACGAGCAGCACATGACAAATTCGACGCACAATAAATGGACAATGAGAACATTTGCTCCTCCGCGTGTCTGTGAGCCGAAAGCCATGGCACACAACAATAAGCCGATGAAAAACGCCCCGGCAAAACCGACAATGCATGTCACTGTAAACCAGATTCTTACCGATGACCGGTACAGTTCGATTGCGCTTGGACTAGGAGAGACTGATACTGTTGCATTGAAGACGGTATCGTTAGCGAAATCAGTCGAGTTCATGACTATAGCTTTTCGGTTAAACTGTTCTCAGAATTGGACGTTATTATAAATTATCTTATTAAACCTGCAGAATGGTTAAAAACGTGTGCATATTTGACCGAGCGAGCGAAGCGAGCGAGGTTTATGCTTTGAAAGCTGGGCCAAAAAAAAATTCGTAACTTGCCGTTATCTCGAAAACCTGACATTAGATTTTCACCAAATCTTTTGCAATCAGCTCATATTCTCTTCCCATTTATGTGAAAAATAGTGGTTGTGGCGGGATAATTCAGTGAGCCCGGATACTCGGACTGGGGATTTTCCCGTAGACTCCTATGTTATGAGTGGCGTGGCGAGTTGATTACTTTTTCTGGGGGAAAGTGCACTAATTTGGGCAATGAATGTTTACCCTTTCTCTGCTCTTGCACACGCTACTATTTATTAAAACTAAAATTGATTTGAAGTATATTTGTCATTGGAAACGTTATTAAAGCTTGAAGTTAAACTATTTTCGGCTCAAAGGCTTTGGCCTTATCGGTATCTCCGGTATCTCCGAGCTCGCTCGGTCTACAAGCACGGAAGGATGGAGTGCTCCCTAGTTAGTATTTTATCTAGACGAAATACAAAACTGACTGAGCTGTGGCATCTGGGATATAACGAGCTGGAAACAGAACCCCGTTTCAACAGGAATACGTCTGCATTTGTACAATCTAATACAGACAATTAATTCCTCAATTACCTTCTCCGGCACATTGTATTAACAATTAGTTCTTTGATTAGGTTCTCCGGAGCAGTCTACTAACAAAAATCCCTCAGATATGGCGAGCGAGAAGTAGTTGTCTCATATATCTAGCTGGTTAACATTGGTAGGAATCCGTAGGATCATAGATAAAAATTACCGACAAACCCTTAAAGTAAACGTCCGTTTCGACCTGAAAAGTATCGGATGACCGAAAACATTATTAACAGCAATTTAGTTGCTTGAAGTAGTGTGTCCACATACATAAAGCTTAGTGAGGTGCGGCTGAAATAATTAACTATCCAAGGAAAATTGCTATGCCAGCTCCAGTGGCGTTCTTATTACTCCAAAGGTTACGATCCGATACTTCCATTCCTTGCAGAAATTAGCGACAGGGTTTATTTAGAGCAATCATGCACGAGTGTACTTTAATAAGCCAGTTACTGAGCACTATGTAGCATTCCGAAAAACACGACAAGCAGGGGTACGTTAAGGGCCTTTCTGTGCTACATAAGTTATTTCACAAATTCTGCGATAGTTGAATTAGAAAGATAAGGTAGGGCATATAGCTTATCCCCTTTCTAGTTAGCCTAGCTGCTGGCTTAACTAAAAAGACTAACTGGTAACTGGACAAGCAGGCTTCGAGTACAAGTAAGTTGTGGTCTTGTATCCTTCGAAACATATTGAAACGACCAGCATGAAGGCTTACGTCCTGTCTCGACAAGTGGGTTATTAGTTCAAAAACCATTGGTGTAAACACGCGTCGATGAGGCCGTGGGTTGCTTTGCGGGCAAATCGACTTGATAAACCACAACAGCTACAAGCAGTTGCTGACAGTAATTAACGCCAGAATTGTTAACTGTAACACTGTCAGCCTGTAAGCTCCTGCGAAACTCGGATCCACAAACTGTTTTTTTACTTCCCAGTGTTTTTTTTTACTACATCACTAACCCTGCTGTTTGGAAAAATACACCTAATGTGGGACTCCAGTCAGCGCTATGCCTATCTCTTTCCACTTGATTCGGTGATGCAGCAGGATGTGAATCAAAATCTACTAACAGAGAGCTTCTTACGTCAGAGATGTTGGGACATTCTACTGTCTGATACACACTGCTTTTGCGGATATACGGAACCTGAATTCTCCCACCACAAAGTTCAAAGGCCCTCAAAACTGTAATTCGTCTAAATGTTAAACAAGTACTAGTTTTGGTATGCATACAAAAATTTTGTATGCATATTTTCATATGATTAAATAATATAGATATGCATTTTCATTACAAGAACATAAAGTCTGTTGTAAAGATGCCGGCTTCCAGAATCCATGCTCAAACGGTTTTATCCATAACGTTAACGATTCTCTTACAATTTGGATTCTGGACGCGCTATGTTGCCAACGCCGGTGATTCTCTCGTAGACAATGGTAAGTCGAGAATGCGCATCGACAGCAAGAATCACAGATTCTACGGGAGTTACGGAACAGCTTTCACGTTATCTTACAGACTGTGGAATTAGACCGCCCATGGTAGAAGAAGAATCGCAGCAAACGAGCTTAGACGGACCCACGGAACGGATAATTGGAGGAGAAGAAGCGAAAGTGGGAGAGTTCCCCTGGCAGGTTGCGCTTGGGACATTCCTGGCCCCCGGTTATTTCCATCATTTTTGTGGCGGTGCTCTGATACATCCGCGATGGGTTTTGACGGCCGCACACTGTATCGTGGTAAGTGTGGTTCTATACGTTTATAAGCAAGCATATACGTATGATGTATTCATTGTGTATCATGCCGGACATGCCCAGTCGAACAGAAATGTACAAAAAACCGGTATAAAAGTAAAAAGGATGATGCATAGCCTACATCTACCGTAACACTGTTCAGATGTTGAATATTAATATAAGCTCTTGCATAACCAAAGCATTCGCTATGGCTGCAAATGTTCCGATGGTGATTTTCAGATGTTTGACGCGGACTTCAAAACAAACATTACGGCCCGTTTTGGGCTGACCGATTTTCGCAACATCAGCACCATGGTGTCGTACTTGGATGTCCCGGTGTCTAGACGAATCATTCATGAAAAATTCAATTTCCATCGGTGGGGGCAGGGTGATGTCGCGCTATTGAAGCTAGCAGCATCAGTCCCTTTATCGTCGCATATTTTTCCTATTTGCATTGCGCCTCTCCAGAAATTTTACGGAAGCCTTGGTAAGTTTTCAGGCGTCACACTCTGTCACGCTGTATTTCTTGCTAACCGTTTTTCTTGTTCTAAAGGTATTATTACTGGATGGGGCGCACTGTTTGAAGGTATGTAACGAAGCTGAGTTGACACTATCGACAGTACTTCGATAAGGAAGTGTAATTCATTTTATCAGGCTAAAGCTTAACATGTCTCAGGCGATGACAAACATGCTCGTACTCTATAAAGTATGTGTACTTGATTACACCGCTTACATCATACACAGAAGCAAATTTGTGCGTAAGCTACGTATGAAGTACTGTAGAAGCTGTCTACCCTTTCATTGCAATTACTATAGATCATCGTAGGTGGGCCAAAGCCGCAAGTCTTGCAAAAAATCCAGGTTCCCTTCCTTGAGAATCAGGATTGTCAGCAGCGGTTCGTTAAAACTCCTGATGTGGTCATTACGCCTGATCTGATCTGTACCGCTGATAAAAACGGCGGTCGAGGCGGTTGCGTGGTACGTATCAGTTTAAGAAACTATGTAACATACCTTTGCGATACTGTCGACAAATCATAACTTATCTATAAACTAATGCATGATTCTACTGTGTTCTGCGCGGCTGCAGGGAGATTCCGGTGGTCCCGTGGTACAGGAAATGGATGGCCGCTGGGTTCTAGTGGGAATCGTTTCTGGTGGTCCCACAATGCGATGCGCCGGTCCTGACTTTTCCGGACTAACAGTTTCGGGGTTTGTCCCACTCTTTGCCGACTGGATACTCGAGAAAACAAAAGGAGACGTGCGTATCTGACCGAGTTGGCACCGCGGTACTAAACTCTACTTTTTCGGAGAAAGGACAAGCCGCGATTGTTTTTTATCAGAATGTTACGCCAGTTATATACGTGTATAGTTTTGACACTGTTTCCATGTAGATTTTTGAGAGCGTGTTTGAGCAGCTGTCCCAAGTTACCTATTCACTGACATTTAGACGAACGAATTTCCTTAAATTGCTACGTAACTTTGCCATTTTGTCTGAGGCGATTATGGTACAGCAATAGTACTAAGCATGGTTTTTCCAGTAGATCGCGGTCCTATTTACAACTTTTCGATCGGATCTTTCCAACAGCGAAAATCGACAGATCATAGTACACAGCTTTTCGCTTGACCGTTTGCACTAATATAAAACATACTGTTGGCAGTTTCACGAAAAATTCGTTCTAAGTGCACGGTATAATTTGATTACGTAAGCAACGTCTCTTGGTGCAAGGACAACCATATTAGAATAAGGTCAAGGATGAATCCACGCCCCAGGCCAACCACACTACCCAGACGCACGCTGATCACCGGCTTAACTGGCACATTCACTGTCTCGAAACGGGCTTGATCTTAACATAAAACATGTCTAACGAAAATAGTACTCAGCAGCACTATAATCATCGCCACACTTCTTATCTTTGAATTCTTTACTGGGAGCTGGACGAATAGCCATGGATGTAGACATCATCGGCTTGTCCGAAACACGAGTTGGACGACGGGGCATGCAGCAGACCCATGTCTTCAAATGGCTCCAAAAAGAGCGCAGGCCATTGCGGTAATCTTTGCACATGGCAAAGAGTACTAGCTGCAACAGAATCGCCATAAGCCGCTACCAGTGTAGTGAGTGTACCACAGTACATAAGTAAAAGGATAGCTTTTGCTCTTGCCCGGCTGTAACATACCGGATTTCCAGCATACCCCAGGAAGAACACCATTCTAAGCCACAGTTGCATAGGCGGGTGCTCCACGTAGATCGAATAGAAGAATGTGGCCATGATCGTATTCGGCAGGTAGCATGCATAGTACCACAGCGCACTAGCCATCAGCATCTTGGCGATGGCTAGCCGCTGTCGTACTTTGTTGGCCAAGACATCCTGCCCGGTGTTCCGATGGGAACGGTGTACCCTTTTCCAGAGCACGTTGACGAGGATCATGGCATAGCAAGCCCCCATCAACGCCATTGGGATATAGAAGCCCACGCTGTACATCGTCAGTGTCGCCCAGGGGACCAAAGTACTGCAATCCGAATGATTACTGTACACGCATACAGCCGCAATCAGTTCTGCGTTTAGGTACATAGTTGCGTCAGCAACTATGTTGATTAAATAAATTTATCGACCGGAGCGGGGCGCAGGTCCATAGACTCAGCTGTAACGCCTTTTTCTTTGTTACGAAAATTCACACTATCCTTTCGGACAAGTTCGGATAACTCTGTTCCAAGTGGTTTGACTTAGTTGAAATTTAACCAGTATGCTCCTCGTTACGAGTTCTGGAAGTCCAATGTTTTTGCACCGTACTTTTGTGAAAATGACAGAGCTATTACGACGAAACTGCACTGTTTGTGTACTGTTAATACCAGACGATGCCGCTCCGGTCTTCATCGCCCGGACCAATGTCTAACGACTATCTAGTTTAATTAGACTTCTTGTCGTATTGACAAACAAATGATATTTTTGTTCACAAACTACAATTTACGAAACAGAAAATAACAAACGACCGACTGTACACACTAGTAGGTAATCTACTACATGTAAGCAGAAAGTATGATTGTGTACCAAAGTTGCACAGGAAAAGGTTTTGTTCGGGTTTACCTTTAGGTTCAGGGAACAAGGAACTATCAAAAGCGACTTTTAGTTCAAAATACGAATTGTGACTGCCAGTTTTCTGTACCGAATTGAGCAGCTATTCCAAGGCAACAGCGAGTCGTAGTATCCACCGGCTTCAAAAACATATGGGAGGAAAGTGGCGCAGGGGACGAGCCAGCAGAGACAGATTGTCACCCGTATGGCACTGCTGGATGCAGTTTTGTGATAATAATGCGGCACCATTGTGGCTATGACACGATTGACAGCCAGTGCGGTCGTCAGCCACTGGCAGCTACTCATCGCTAACATCAAGATGAAGTAGTCATACCGGCAACCTGCAAGTTTGCAACATAACTTATTGTGTAACCCGTACTCAAACTATTAGCGAAAGCCATCAATTCTATAGCGTGAAATCAGTGTGAGCGCTTTCTACTGTTGAAATACCTCTCTTCTCGGACTGTAGAAATATGTCCTTTTAGTATCAGTACATTACAAAATTTAGTGCTGTAATTTGTAAACGTTGCTATAACCTTCGTGCAGCCAAAGCTTGTGTCGGAGCCACTTTTTCAAAATAGGTTTCAAAGGTGAGAACCACCTAACGGAGCACAACTTTTCGGATTCGGATTAATAAACACCTCGGAATAATTGTACGTACAGGTGGACTGTTTCATACCTGTACGTCCGATTCTGGCGAACGGAAAGTAAACACTGAACGCTTGGTGAGGAATTAGCGCGCTGCACATAACAAACTCCACGCATAATAAATGGACAATAAGAACGTTCGCGCCTCCTCGTGTCTGTGAACCAAAAGCCACGGCACACAGCAACAATGCGATGAAAAACGCCCCGGCAAAACTGACAACGCATGTCATTGTAAACCATGTTCTTACCGATGACCGGTACAAATCGGTTGCGCTTAGGCTGGGTGACACTGATACGGTAGCATTGACAACGCTATCATTCTTAAATGCAGCCAGATCGGTCCAATTCATGATTGTAAAGACTCTTGATCGAATTCAGAAATATCCAAATGGTTTCAAACGTGTGCACGTCCACCATTTTAACGAAAAGGGATAAAGAATGTATTCGCTCGAGGCACTGGATGTAGAGATGTGGACGAACAAGAAACACAACACCATTACGGTGGGCGACGGTTAACCGTCTTTATTGCACTGGTTGCCACAGATGCTGAAGCTCTTACAACATGTAAAAACTAGCCTACACTAGGTCAGTCAACAAAAACTTCCCGTCGGTGCCGAATGATCAAAAACATCTCTTTCACATTAGCCATCGCGCTGGCTCGCTGCATTTCTACGCAACTACGCTGGTTGGATACAAACTCTGTTAATCGCGCGTTTCGCCGGTTTCCTGGGGAGTCTTCTTGGCCAAAATGCGCAGCAGACAGTGTGCTTTCGGTCCCCATTCCAAGGGTTTCGAAGGCCAACCGTTAGGCGTCGAAGGCAATACACGGAGGAATCACAACATGATGTAACTCGTTACAGATCTCTTAATATCCGGCGCGCATGATTAGAATCTGATGGTTTTCCAACAAAACAGTGTCAAATGTAGTAAGGGAGAAGGAATTTTCCAACAGATGTAGCAAATTAATGCTAGATAATTACATATCACTGACACATCACCAGAGTCTACGTACATCCGTTTGGAACAGACATATCAAAGGACTGAAAACCTAATTAATTAGCTATCTCTCTGTTTCAAATGCCACAACGTAAATGTTAGCGAAAGCGTGCATGGGGCGTATGAAATAATGATCGGGGAAAACTGTTGTGAGAACTTCCATGCATGGCGCCGCTCATAATACTTCCAAAGCTTACCTTTCGCGATTTCTGTTCCTTGCAAAATCGAAGCAGTTTGTGAAATATATTCAGCATAGACGTGCACGAGTGTACAGCACTAAATACATACAGTAGCGAGCTACTTCCTGACGCACGTACTTAACGTAAGTACCGGACGCACGATACTAACAAATGAATGCGACAATGCCTTAATTGTCAATGCAGTAAAATATGTTATGTTGTTTATTACTCTATGTCCGACATTTCGTGTCCATGGGGAGCTGTTTACATTTCAAAGGAACAACAGCAAGCGTACGTACTGCACTACATGTTGGATGTACTGCATGTAGCCGCAGTTTATAGCGGCTGCTCGCATCGTTGAAACAGGTTGGTTGGATAAAATGTTTAGATGGTGCTCAGTGTTTACAGAAATATAGTTTCATTAATTCTAGCTTTGGAAAGAACCGGAAGCATGCATCCATGATACATACGATAGCACTCCATGATGTTTTCAAACAAACTTAGCTAAGAAACCTGCTGGATCAGTGTACATCGTGTAATCCGGACAACGCGTAGGCCTGAATAGAGCTGCAGGGTATCAGTCTTGCGAGGCGTCGGAGGAGCGGTAAATGTGCCCTTTATTAGCTAGCAAGAAATGGCTAAAATCGTCATCCAAACAACCAACCTTAAGGTGCTTCGCTGTGCGAGATTACTGCATCTTCAAAACTGCGCTTGATTGGCAGATGTAAAAGCCATTACAATGAACACGCATTTTATGACACCCCAGTATGTTGAAAACCGTACGCAGAGTACGGGTCAACGGAACGCAAAAACCCGCCAGGTACAAACAGCTGCTACCCATGAATAAACTACCGCAGGAATGTGGATTTCCGTTTAGTGCGCTTCTAAACGATTTGGTTTTATGCTTACATAATCGGCGTTTTTCTGTCTTGGTCGGCGTTTTACCAGTTTTCAGTGCCTCTTCTCAGACCTAAAATAGTGAAACTTTGTTCCCTGAAAACTGCTTAAGGACGATAATTGTAGTGTACGTAACCTCTGGTCATTTACGAATTACAGGCAAAGTGGCTATAGCAACGTATTCTCTGTAACGAGTTAATGTTGCCTAGTTTATCGCTTAGTTATCATCTGTCCTTAGCAGAAGCCGGTGTACTATTTACATAATAATTAATATTTATTATTTATGCCGCTACATATCCATGTGAATGCTGCCGAATTCTTTATACATAAACGCAGATCAATGTAAATATGTAATAATATGTCATGTCGTAATATGTCATGTCATAATATGTAAACAATCCAGAGAAAGATCTTCCTACACGTTAAAGACTTTTATTGCATATCTTTCACATTTCCGTGCCTTTACATCTGCAGACTTTAGTCATTAATGGATGAATCGTGATTAACATCTGTAAAGACTGTAACAGATAAGCAAGGTTGCTTCGGTTAATTTAAGATTTATACACATTATTTTGGCTAAATATTAAGTTCCATCAACAAACCGAGGGTCAACAAGTTCGAGATATCAAGTCCGTTGTATTCAGTTGCATATGTAATTTTGCAGCCCTTTTTGTGCTAACAGATTCTGCGCTTTTATGCCAGAAATTTTGGCTTTACTATGACCCGTATCCTAGATTTTCTGTCACAAGAAATGCACACCCCTGAATTAGCAGTATGCGACTGCACGCGCAGCCGCCTTGCTAGGCCAGTTGCAAATGCAACACCCAAGTTTTGGCAGCATGCATACTTTTGGCCCGTAGACTTCTGTGCTGTGAGGACTTTCTGAAGCATG
>JAQGAU010001180.1:0-20916 GCA_034698045.1 Paramacrobiotus richtersi | reverse complement strand
AGAACACGCTGTGCGAACAGGAATTTTTTTCGAATTCGGCAAGGCCGGTTTGGCCCGGTCAGCCGTTAAAGGGTTAAGCACGTTCCAGGATTTGCATCAGTGGAGACTCGCATAAACGAATTAAAAACTTTTTAGTAATAATGTCAACAAATGAGCTGTAGCCGCACGCTTTTCAGTTATTTTTTAGGGCATGACACGGAACAAAAATTAATATGAATACGAAACCACAAGCAGCCAATCCAAACTCGACTAAATTCGAGGTTCTGTATTCATATTGCCTGTACGCAGTGTACGGTCTGTACCGTGCACGTATTCTTTTCTTTTTTGTCTAAACAACAGCATGCGGCTGCATGGCTAATAAATAATTTGAAATGAAAAACTGCTGCAGAATATAACAAACTTTTGCAAACACTATATTTTATACTATTTTTTATTTTATATAAACACTATATTTTTTTTATATCTCGTACTTATACGCTGTTAGAACTTGAACGTATTCTTATAATTATTACTTCCACCTCCTGACATGCAGATAAAGGTCATACTCGAACATGCGCAACAAAACACGCGGCAAATCCTTAAATCCCACACCAAGAGGAGTGTGGCCAGCGTTCTGCTCATGCAGAGTGACAGAGTCGTATTCATCAAACTTTCTAAATTAAACTCGCGCCAGAACAAAATGTCCGTAATTAACTGACTGTGATCGCCCCTGATCTTTGGCTTAAACGAAGGGAACCTCTAATAAGTTCCGATTGCGAAAGAGTATTGCATTTCCGTAGTGTCCGCAACAGTGGTCTACTTGAGATGAACACCGGAAGTCACATGAAATACTACGTACGTTTAACTGTGTACTGCAGCCATGCAGTAAACTTCCCTTGCCTAGTACTTCGGATAAATTAAAATCAAAAATAATTATACATACTCGCAAGTATAAATAAGAATAAATACACGAGCTCAGTTCTTTACAAAAAAAGTATTGCCCTTCGAACCCAGTCAGCACGTTTGATGTTGATGCTACCGGAAGTAGTCTATAATTACAAACCATATTTTGTTTATAATTGACCGTTCAAGTCAAGTAGGTCGGGCCCGTCGGGGCGACAAGGTTTTGAATCTGATTATGACCACGCTGAAAAAAGGCGACATTGCACACAGTTGCTGACATAATACGGTAAGATAAGACAGACTTTGATAACCAACCCGACCGAAACGATGTGACAATAACCATAATAATTATTCTGACATTCAGAATTAGATATTTATTTTGTCTTAGCCACTTATTTGTCAACACACTGACATTCATATTACACAGATATTATTACATACCACTACAAAGTATTTATTTCCAAAAACGTATCAAACTCTGTCTCAAGTCTCGCATAGTGATAACAAGAATGACAGGATCAATCAACGGCTGTGTCCATTGTAGCATCCACAACACCGGCCTTATAATTCTCATTCCAGGCGCATTATCCACCGTCTGAACCTTCCAAAACGCTCTAACCGTCTGCAGGATTGAAAATGGCGCCCAAGATATAAGCATCGTAACCGTCAGTGCCGTGACCACAGCGAACCCCCTCCATACTTTACGGCTCTTCCTTCGTCCAACGCCCACGGATTCAGATATTGCAGTTTGAGTAACAGGCGATGTGTTATGCGGCTTTCGTCTTCTTATAATTACTGCCATAAGAATCCATGAAACCAACATAACAACTACAGGAGTGTCGTATGCGGTAATCTCCACCGCTCGGTACCAGATGGTCATTTTTCCTAGCTGTAAAAAGCAGGTTGTCGGTCTCGTTAACATCGCGTTCAGAAACAATCCAGGTAAACAACAGAAATGCACATAAAGAACCGTCGCAAAGACTGATGCGACTGCGGTGTAGGATGTATGTAATCGTCGGTATTGATGGGGGCACCAAATCGCAAAGCTTCTATTCACCGTGATTATCGCATGAAGATTCGCGGGGAGGACTGCAATTACCCAACGAAAGTACATGAGATTATCACAGGAAACGGTGTCCAGAACGTAATGTGGATGCGAAACGTAGACAACTGTCAAACATCCTTTAACGGCATTCAGCATGTTGGCTAAACATAATGACATAAGATAAACAGAGAATGATGTGCGAAGATGTGAGCGAAGTGCGAGCTGGAGGAATACCGTTAGATTGAAAATCAACGTTAATGAGCTTAATACAGCGTTGACCACGGCGAATGTTCCAGCAGGCATTAAAGCCAGACTGGGATCGAGTGAATCTGAAGTCTCGCTGCGGAAAGTCGCGTTTGCTGTTGAATTTTCAGCTGCACGAGACATACCGGCGGTCAATAATCAACAAAGGATGGAAATTTCATTCGAAGGCATGTTAAATAAGGGTTTGCTAATCTATTAACAGAAGTCAGCAATGGGATAGCTTTTTCGCGCTTTCTGATACAGTCACATGCATATAGGCCTTCATCAACAGCATTTCAACAGCACAAACGAAATGGTATTTTGTTAGTCTTCTGCGCATGCGTAGTACCTTGTACAACAGGTAAAAATCGAAAACTAACTCTGCTTGACATGGCAGTTGATATAATAAGAGCTATACCCGCCGGATACTGCAGATATGGTACCTGTCTTTTGTCCGCTTTAACCATGGGAATTGCATTTCGCCTGCGCGTGATGCAAACAAACGCGCAGCCAAAGCCCTCTTCTGTTTTGTGTTACCCGGTATCCTACGTGTAATTCGTTCTATCTGATTTCAAAACTGATTGTGAGCAGTATCGAATAGTACACTGTGCCATTGTGACACAACGTAAAGAGTGGCTATTCCTTTATGACATGTCTCGAATTGATTGGTACCGTGGTTAAGGAGTACACGATGCCGTAACGTAGGACTACCCATTTCGGGATATTTCCACTACGGAAAAGCGACAACAAACCAGTTTAACGTCTGCAAACAAGAAGACAATCTCGAGGTGTACACCGAAATACATCACATAAAGAAATAAGAAGAAAGCAGAAGAGTTACTCGCATTATCGCATATTATAGCGTGTAAACTGTCGTACGTACAGGTGTGCATCTCGTGTGAATGGGGATCTCTCCATTACCGTTCCGAAGTCGTAATCCGAAGTCCGAATCTTTGTAATCAAATCAGTGTTGATCTGGCCTGTGCGCCAACCGGGCACCTAGCTCATCACGTATCGTTCGTACTTTCGTTCCCTTCATATTTCCTTTCCTAATAAAAATCCCTGATTGTCTCCGTGTGTTTGTGTTTGATCGTGTAACGTGTAGACTCTGTAGAGTCACCTTTGTGAATGTAATCAGTAAACCCACCACCTTGTAAACGTCCTGGCAAAACGTAAGGCAATCCAGTTTGAGTGTGCAAGATCACATGTTGTAATAATATATAGAGCCGGTACGGAATGACCTGCAATCTCTTAGTTTATTTCAGTAAATGCCTGGCACAAGGACCTTGGACGGCTTTTGAAATTTTTACATCATAGCTTTGATTGCATAACAAGTGGGAAAAGCGTCTGGAAGTGCTGTCGATCATACCTTATATAAATAAATGACCAAGCGTCGTTTTAACAGTGTTAGACTTCGGTGAATTTTATCCGACCTTTTGAAAATTACGGTACTGTACATGCAGTGTCAAATAACCACAAAGACACAATTCGAAACAAGCCGCCGTTGCCATGCATCGGTTACAGTTCTACTTAATTGTTAGGTGATACCACCGGCGAATAAGTTAGGTGATACCACCGGCCAATAAGTTTTTCATTTGAATGGATTGTTTTATGTAAATATTACTTTTTCCTACGACATCTGGGTGAGCCAATAAAGATGTATGAAGAAAAGCATAAGAACGCATTCGACTGATTCGACTGAAAACCATGGGTACCACTTTCCGTGCGTTGTTGTAATGGTACCAAACAAGCGAATTCGAAGTAGCTGGATTGCTTACCAAATGGAAGTTTATGGTTGCTTCCAGTTGTCGGTAACATCGCCCTATCTCCAGAATACAATTTCTATAGGAGTACAATGTAAGAACAGGAACCGTAACTTATGAATAGGAATGGCTAGAGCCGGAAGGAATAGGACTAAGGGACTTCACGGTTTCTGTAACTGAACGTTGAATTCAAGTTACCTCCTGTGCGTCAGTAACTGTGACTTCATCTTAACCCAACGCTTCCATTATTCCGCATAATGCGAGATAACCCATTCATGGTTATGAAATGATTACGATGTATAACAAGAAAACAACAACACATTTTCGTTACTTCGGCTTTTGCTACCAAATATTAGCATCCGTTACGGCACGTACGGATGCAAATTTTTGGCCGATGCAAACAAATATGCAACAGAAGTCATTTTCTTGAATGTTGTCGTGCCTGTCGTGGAGTTACCCCACATACGCTTTGTTGCTTCTGATTTCATTACTGAATAATATCGCAATAGTACACCGTACCACTGTGGCAACGTTTAGAGGATTATTCCTTTAGCGCACGTACTACATAGAGATAACCTTCATCGATCGGTACCATTGTTTAATAGGATGCCGCAATGTATAGAGCCCTATTTCGGGATTTCACAAGTATTGACAAGTGACCGCAAGCTAGTCTAACGTCAAAAAACAAGAAAGAATTTTGAGGGGTACACGAAAATACATGACAAAAAGTAATAATCAATAAACAGAAGAGTTACATAACGATCCCATCTGGAATGACTTACAATACGTTTGTACATTTTAATGGATGCCCTTCTACAAGGACCCTGGATGGCTTTTGAAATTTCCACTTTATGGGTTTGATTACAAAACAGGTGGGAAAAGCCTCTGGGAAATACTCTTTCTTATATCGAGTGACCAAACGACGCAAACACGCTTCACCGGTATTAGATTTTCGGTGACTTACACGCACATGTACAGTTACGAAATAACCAAGAAACCGGCGGTTCGGAATGAGCCGCCGTTGCTATGCATCGGCCAGAGTAGGTATTTAATGTTTTCATGAAAGCACCGGCGAAACGTTTGTTCGATTTAAACATAACAAAATCGCAGACCAGGTGGATAGTGCCAGCGTAGCAAATAAATATATCCGGGCCATAATCTGGCACCAGTATGTGGGCAGTTTGGGATAGATCACAAAGTGATTATTGTGCTGCCCAGAATTATTTACTCAACATTGTTAAATTCGACTTGGTTAAGCTACTATCCGACAACATAAAAAGATATGAGTGGAATCACCTTTGTCCTGATGTGCTTTTTGTTCATATTTCACGTGCAGAGTTGCCAGATTAGCAGACTGCCGGGTCGTCGTGAAAGTAAGTTCACCAAAATCCGCAGGTTTATTTCAGTTTCATAAAATTTATTCATGAATATACGCACAAATCTGCACTTTTCTTGCTTGATTTCAGGGATCCGTTATTTGGATGAGCTGTTACGAAACAGCAATGGAAGCGTCTTCATTGAAAGCACTGCCAAGTTCCAGTCAAATGTGGAACGCCACACTGTCCTGAAACCAGTATTGGGGAAAAGTTAGAGCTTGTCTGCAACATCCGTAACACGATGGAGCGATTCACAAACCGAATAAACATGTCTCAATACCCGGTGTGGAGCCAAAACGGACTGCAGCTTCGACTAGATGGTGATAATCTCCAACTCATGCCGAAAGAATACTATTCATGCCGATATAATGCCGATTACGTATCGCCCACGCCTTTCTCGTCATCTTTCAACTGGACAACCGGAGTCCATACCCTGGTCCTGGAAAATGTCTCGCAGGGGCATGCCGGCGTATACGAATGCTTTGCACGAAATCCTGACCATTTTGCTGCAATCCAAACTTACCCGGTCAGTCCTGTAATCACTGCAAAGGATATATTCGATCCGCCAATGGAGAACGTTTCAGCAAGTATTGGGGACACGGTGCAGATGCGGTGTTTTGTGAAGTTTGACCAGCTTTCTGGGAATTTTAATGACAGATTTATCTGGCGTCATGGAGAGTATATCATATTTGCCCCCGAGATTCCCATTTTTGAGAGAGTTACCGGGACCATGAGAGGCTTTGGAGGAAACATGCAAGGTCATCTAAACAGGACGTACGGATGCCATTCGTTGCTGACTATTCGAAAGGTGGACGAGAGACATGCGGGTTTATACCAGTGCTGGTTTAAGTTTGATGACATTCTGGGTGGGTGGGTAGTCCAGTCGATATACCTCCGTGTCACCAGATGAAGAACTCCACCAAACTGCTGTGATCCATTCTGTCTTTGTTCCGCTTCAAGCAAGATTCCAGATTTGGCAACCACCTGAATGTGCACTGATACTAGCTGTGGCAGCCGTTACCATCCCATGCGTTCTATAGCTTAAACCCTTTTTCCAATTCAGATTTGGACCTTTTTCGATCCCGTTGATATGAAACTATCGGTGCCAGTTCTGTTCCAGTAGTCCAGTGTCGGTCCCAAATGTGTCAATCGCTTGACGAAAACTTTGCGGAAGTACCTGAGCCTGTATAATCTGCACCCGATTGTTGACCGATAAGTTTTGCTTTCGACTTATAAGTTCCTTTGACTTAGCCTTCTTCTACGCTTGTTTGAAGCGCATTGCCCGGCACCAAATGCTGCACTGATGAGTACTCATATCAATAGTAGAAAACTACTAACACGACAATAACGTTCCAGATTTCTACGGATATACTTATGCCGGTTCTAAGCGTCAGGTTATTTCTATGATATAGACATTCCGAGATAACATTGCTATGAACTCGGCTTCAGAAATATTTGGAGTTCTCTTCCGGTATGTGATACTTTTGATAAGCATTTTAGTTTCTAGAATGATCAGTTTATTGGTACGAAAGGTGACTGCTACTCATTTTAGAAACTCATGAAACTTAGCAAAGCGATGCGACATCGATGAAAGGAAACAGCGTTCCAGATAATTATACTTTACGTAAAAACAAGACAGCAAAGCAGCAGCAGAAATCGACGCTACTAATCCAGCGAATGGTTGATCAAGTAACCACCAGTTGCAACAGCAAACGCAGCAATAATCTATCAAAAAGGTGAATAACAGGTTCGGCAATACGTTTGAAGAAGACTTGCAAGCCACAAACTACGATCAGCAAAACAACGGAAGTACAATATCTACCAATGATAGAAGCAAAACCAAGTATTATCCGAAATCAGGCTTTAATCAGCAACCGTCCAACCGGCAGTGTTCATGTTTAGTTCAGACCCGGACCGTTGGGCATCTTGAAGCGATCGACGCGAACAGTCTGCTGGATGCGATTGAACGATGGGCGATTGTTCGCTTTGCCGTTCCAGCAGTCTTTGATCAGTGCAGTTACGTCCGCACTGGCGTTGCCTCGCATTGTAGGCCGGCTGCCTTGCTGCGCATAACGAGCTATGGCAAATGGATCGTGCCCGACAAAGTTTGCGTACTGGTCAGAATACGGTTCTTCCTCTGTGGTCAACTCGTTCAAAATGACCCCAAATGCGTACACGTCACAGCTGAAGTTGGGTTGGCTGAAATCCAGACGCTCCGGCGCCATGTAAGGGCCGGTTCCACCTGCAATGGAGAAATAAACATCAAGCGAAGACGCTACACTCTAGTATACATATGCGTGCCTTTGCAGACGCGGGTACTCGACCATCTCCACTAGTAAACCAATCATTCTGGAAGGCCGTTGTTCAAGGAAAGTTAAACGATGAAAATAGTACAGTAAACGTCCATACTGACGATTAACAAGTGCGCCGTTTACTACTCCGGTAGGTTATACGCATAAGAGTAGAGGGCAGTATGGCAGTGATCGCCCGCGGTGCACTTACCGACGATTGCTTCCAGTTCATGACGCACAGTCTGGACAGTCGACGCAGCCTTTCCACGCAGATTCGCCAGTCCGAAATCCGCAATCTTCGCCGTGTAATCCCGTGTAATCAGGATATTCTGCGGCTTCAGATCCCCGTGCACAATCCCGGCCTCATGCAGGGCCGTCATCCCATCCACAACACCGATGATGATGTTCTTCTTAATACGCCCATCCGTGATTTTTAACTCCACCTTTTTGTCCTCGCATTTGTGCAGCAAGTAGTGAAGATTCCCCAGTTCAACATACTCCATAACGATGCACAACGGTTCAGGAGAATATCCGTAGAAAGCCACCAGATTGGGATGGTCACCCAGCTGAGCCAGAATGGCGATTTCCCGTTCAAACAATTGCTTCTCCTTGCGGGTCGGCTGCGCTTCGGGACGCAGTTGCTTAACGGCAACATTTTTGTGGTTAGCGCTCCAGTATCCCAAGTACACCTCGCCGAACGCGCCGGCCCCAAGATGCTTCTTCGCGGTACGGGAAAAGTCCAGATCGTGGTACGGGATTTGGACCGCTCCATCAAGATAAACAGTAGCAGAATCGTCCCTTACCAACGCGGTTAACTGTTCCCGAATGGCAGTTAAGTGTTCCCGGGGTATGTATTCCTGCTTACGGGGAATAGCCACTGTTTCTTCTTTCTGGCGTTCCCACATTCTCTGGATCGCCGCTTCCCGCATCAGGTTCTCCCAGTATTCTTCGCGAGCGTACGCGTTAAACTGCTCTGCTTCCTGTTTCGCCATGGCGTCCTTGCTGGATTTGTATCGCATATCCAGTGTGCCATCTTTTTTACGATGAAGCGATGCACTTGGCTTGGTGCTGTAAGAAACAGTCAGCGCTTTGAGTTTTGCAACGAGTTGGATAATGGACAAATTTCTGTCGATTCTCGAATGTCGGATAATATTGTTTTTATGCATGGATAATGCAACTTTTTTGAATGAATATTTAATAGCTGTAACCTGTTGAAAAGCTTTTAGTTGTATACTACGTTTTAGCACGCTATGGAGCAAAAAGTAATGACGTTAAAACATTTGCTAAAGTGCTCTATTAATGCGCTTCTCTGCTGCTTACCTGGTTAGACCGCTGCTTTCGTTCGATGCTTCCCGAGAGGTCTTGAACCGCATATCCAGAGAACCATCTTTTTTATAATGCTGATCATCAGCGGGTTCTGCACGATTTTCCGCGACACCACCCAATTTCGATGTACTATACCGCATGTCCAACGATCCATCTTTCTTGTAATGCAGATCACCACTCTCAGCAGATGCATTAGACTTTGACGCAGCGGCAACCTCTTTCGAAGAAGCATAACGCATATCCATGCTGCCATCTTTTTTGTAGTGATATACATTATCCGTACTTGACCCTTGGCTCACTCTCGGCGGCTCAGAAGGAACGGACGTTGCAGCTACTTTGGATGAAGAGTAGCGCATATCCAGACTTCCATCTTTCTTATGGTGCAGATCTGGTCCCGACGAGTAGTTTGGACTGGGAGCGGAGTAATACGAACTACTGATACTCGGTGCCGGTGCTGGTGCCGGTTGCGAGTACGATGGAGTCGATGTGCTTGATCTCCCTGAATTTCCACCGCTACTAGCGCTCGATGAATTTGATGCGACGTAGGCTTTGGATGATGAATAACGCATATCCAAGGAACCATCTTTCTTGTAATGTTGACTCATTGTTAATCGTTAACCAAGTCTCACAACAGAAAAAGGAAGGAAAACAGAACTTACTGACGCGTAATTTGGTGGGTGTTAGCACAAGAAGGTCACAGAATCAGAAACGCGGACCAAGGTGAGCGGAGAACAAAGTGCTGCAAATGATGAACAGTACGAGGTTTATAAGCAAAACCACCATCATTAAAGCTGGCAAATGGAATATCCTGTCCCACTAACCGCAGTCACGTCTGTTCACGGTAAGGGCTAGGCAGTTCCGAAAAGCAGCGCGACTGCCGGTCATGCCTTCGCAGTTTCATCGACCCTGCAAAACCGGTCTAGAGAGCGGCATGCGCACAGCCTACTACGTATCCTGCGATGTGTAATACGTGTAATATGGTCTGATAATTTTCATTTCCGCATGGCTTTACCACGTATGAACGCATTATGGCTTTTATCGAGCGGAACCGCCCGAAGCAAAGCCGGTCGAAAGGAATTATGTACAGTAGGCCGGCTGGATTATATATTGTGGGAATTCGTTTTATGACACCATGACGCTGTCATTCTGTACTTTTGTAACACATTAAGCGACACTGTCATATAGTTCACGATGATGTACGCTGTAAAGGTGGGCTCAAAGCGGTATTATGTAGAACTCATTATTGTAAGAGCGGGACATGAGCATCTGTGACATAGACATACTCAAATCGAATTTTGTACACCGGTATTTCTGTTACATGCATCTCGCAGTTATATCAGGCAGATTTTTTAGTATTTTTAACACGTACTAAATAAATAATAATAATAATTAAATAATTAGTAGTAGTTAAATTCCGCCAGGTTTCCGAAGCGCGGATTTCTATAACTAATATAAAGTAAAAGCCGCGTGACCCAGTTGAGCAGCACAAACGAAGGTGTATGGATTCTCAGTCCAATCCAATAACAGTTGCGACCAGATTAGAAATCTGGAACGGATGTTAAAAGAACGGCGAGTTCCGTAACAAATGGGGCTGCTAACTTGTAAGCAAGCATAATTATACGAGTAGTACGCTTGTGAAAGTAAAACTACCTTATGATATGCGCATCGACAACAGCTGCTACCGGCAACATTTAACGGAAACTCATGTCAACATGTATGAATGTTCCTGTTTTTGTTTTGGACCAAATGGCAATCTGATTATCTGATCAAAATGAATAATAAAGCTAAGTCAGTACTTGTGCAGTGAATTTGTACTTGCCGACCTTATCAGCATGCAGACGCATAACAAGTACTCGTACCAGATCGGTCGGATCGATCTTTGCAGTGATAACCGCGAATAAGCACCAAGCCGGAACAAAGTTCGCGGGAATACGCGGCAAGTCCCCAGTATCCCCAGAGACAAACAACCGACCCGAACATATAAAAGGCAGATAAACTGGCACATAATGCAGTTCCTCAGCGAAACCTCGATCATATTTTTGATGATTCCAGTTTGTTTAAAGCTTTAAGCAACGTTTCCACTCTGCAAACATGTCTTCTTTATATATTCTATCCCTTTGCCTGACCTTTCTCCATGTGGCTCGGGCCTTCCAAGGCGATGCCACATTCTACGATACGGGTCTGGGAGCGTGTGGCCAGACCCATGCCGGAACGGAATTGGTCGCCGCCGTCAGCCAGACGGAGTACGGACAGCAAGCGAATCCCAATACCGCACCCGTCTGCCAGCAATGCGCCACGGTGAAACGCGAGGGCAAGGAGGTGAAGGTGAAGATTGTCGACAAGTGCATGGCGTGCAAGAGCGGAGATATCGATCTGTCGCCTAGTGCCTTCGAGAAGATTGCCGATAAGAGCGCCGGAAGAGTTAAGGTCACCTGGGATCTCGGCGCATGCTAGAGCGGGTGTCTGTCATCTGCATTTGTGATACACGACGATTTGTTTCTCATCAAGGTGATACGATTATACTGTTCAGATTAACCATCGATAAGTTACGAACTGTTGTCGTATTCGCAATATATCTTTGGCTTTTGTTCATATTAAGCAAAATTGTAGATTGTGTACCATAACCGGATGATGATAAAATCACGGAGTGCAATGATGTGAGTTTAGATGCGAGATTTGGTTGATTTATGCTCCAGTCCTGACAAAATTAATCAGCACAGAATCACAGCGACAAAGTGTTTAACTTACGAATACACCTAAAAAGATATCATTTAATTACCATAGAAACAAAACATACACTGCTAATAGGCCCATGTGTAAGCCGATCTCTGAGAAGCCACATAAGAAACGATGATGTTCGAATTGGTACGACGTGAAACATACATCCTAAACAAATGCAACAACACAATGTTAACATAACACATAATTATATAACGGTGCCACAATACTGTAATCATTAACAGCGCAGATTGTAATGAATACATTTACGTAGGTACTTCCATGTGCACTACAAACTGCTGTATACTCCATTCTAAATTTTACCAGTTTTATGGTACTAACAGGCCTGAAATTGTACTACAAGCAAACTCAAAATTACCTCATCCCAATGTACGATTATGGTCGATGACTCTAGCGAGGAGGACGCCCCACCTCCGCCCCTAGTTCCCCACTTCTACTACCGATGGATGCAAATCTCAGGGTTCCTTCCCTACTCTCTGTCAAACAAACCTTTCTCCCGCGCAGACATTCTCTGGAAACTATGGGCTCTCTTACTCTTTATCATCCAAATCATTCTCTTCAAAATCGCTGCCATACTGATGTGGAGTATGAAAGGCGAAGAAGTCAGCAAACTGGATCACTACGCTTTGATCCAGTACAGCTACATCAACATGTTCCTTGCGCAGAACATCATCGTCTCCGTCATATGCGCCGTACAGATGCGGAATATCAATGAGCACATTGAGATGCTGCATACGTATCTGTGTTTTCCGAAAACAATGGAGAAACTGCAATTTCGGTGGTATTTGACGACGGGTTATAACATCGTGTATGCAGTATCGGGAACTCTATCGGATTTGATTTATACTTGCTCGATCGAGCCGTACGAGTACTGGTATCGGGAGGAATCGTTAGCGTTGGGACGGTATCCTATTCCAAATTGGGCTGGGCATATGCTGCGATATTTTCTTCTCTTTTCGGTGTATTCTTCGATAACCATTCCTTATGGGATCATCATCACCATAGCGCTGCATTTACGTGCCGAGTTTAAGGTTATACTAAGAATTCTAACGCATTTTGAGAAAATTACATCCCCTTCTTTATATGATCTGTTGAGATTGAAGTATCAAAAGTTACTGTTTGCCAAAGATCGATTGAGTGATACTTTTGGTGTTTTTATCGCTTTGGATTGTTTCTGTGCGTTGTTAACGTGGTGCGCGTTGGCCAGTGAAACGCTGCATTATCATGCGGATCATACGGATCGGACTCTGCTGATCTCAGCGTCGTTTATGATGCTCAACAGTCTGCTGTTGCTGCTGGTGCTGACGGTATTCTGTGATACAGTTAAGTCATTATTTCGTTAAAATTATCGTTCTTGCTGTGAGAGATAAGTACATACTGCGCGATACGATACTTGACTAATTGTAAAGGCTTTCAAGTCAGCGTTTGATTATGACCTTTCTGTATCATTTCGTGCGCATGAGAAGGAAGTGTCCATAAAAAGTTGTATATAAGCTTGTGCTACTTTATTTCCTGACTGACGCATATTATCAACAACAGATCAGCAGATGTAAGCTTCATATATTATTATAGTAGCAGATTACAGTTTCTGGTCGGCTGAAATATTGCTAACTTGCATAAGATGCTTTTGTAATATTATTAAAGATTTTCTAAAAGGTTTTCTAATTTACTAAAGGTCGTGGACATCCAAACAGCACTGCGGAAGATTATTATATCCGAGCCCACTCCGACAGTTCGCGATGAATGCGACAAATTCATCGCAACATGCAGTGCCTTCGATCGAGCGTTCAGCGCGATGGGATTCTTCAGCATAACGCGGGAATACATCATTGCTGTATGTAACGCTGTACCGCGAAATCTTTTAAAACATGTTATACAAAACAAAATGCTTTGCGTACTATCATCAAAGTATGAAGTTTCTGGCTAACAGCTACGCTGCTTTGGTACCTTATTACCACATTCTAGTCTAATCAATGAACATACTGCTTTTTGTAGTTGATGGCCATATTCTTGACCTACATGATTCTAATCTACCAAGCCCGAGATGTGCAAGTCAAGGTCAACGCTATCATGGCCAACGATGACGTGCAGTACCACAGTCTGGCTGACATCATTCTCCACAACGCCACGGCCATACCGAAACCAACCACTGGATCACATTGAGTTGTTTGTTTTAAGCTTTTAGCCTGTTAATCATTCAACCGAGAACATGAGTCCGAAACTTGATCAGCCCGTGTATTGTCAAAATACGAGTGAAGTACTGTAACCAAATGAAAAGCTATCCTTGCGTAGACATCTAGCCATGCTCTGGACCGTCCAATTTGTGACAGCCTTTTCTCACAGCTTGCTGCCGTTAACGCATGTCACCAATGCGTCCCGCATTAGCCACAGATCGAGTTTCTGGTCCCGCGCTTGATAGATCAAAAGGAAGTACGTTCCAATAACACCAATTACCTGATCAACAAACACACTAACTAATGCAAATTATACCAACAAATCTATGACTTCAGTGCAGCGTACCATTGTAACATATCCCCTGTTAACATGGAAGAATCCCATCGCCGAAATGACGCCATCATCATCGCGGCAACGGTTGAGAAACTCCTTAGCCGCCTTTTCTATACCAGGTTCCGTGCTAAGAGCTAACAATCTTCTTGTCGCTCTCTTGACGCTTTTAGCCTGAAATATACGTACTGCAGCTTAGCAAAATGTGTTATAACTTGCGTTTGTTAAGTTACATACCCGGTCGCTAAAGTGGATAAGCGCGGCGATCTCCAATACAAACTGCACGAACCCAATTCCTCCAACCATACACATCACCCAGTTAACTGCGCTCCTTTCTAAATTCAGCAGCTCACCAACAATCGCAATCCAAGTCATGAAAAGTATAAAACATCGTAACAGGACAAGCGGCCCAAAAAGGTCATCCACTTCTTCGGCACAGTACACCAGATGCTCATACAGTTTCTGCAGGATCTGTAATTCTTTCACAACCTCATCACTTTTCAGTTCAGCATAACACAGACAATCCAGTTTTCTCCGTATCGTGTTGAAAGACCTTCCCAGATAGTAAATCAGTCCAAATAATGCCCCATACGGCACTACACAGTTAGACCCAAGAACCACACCCTGGAACACAATGGCACCAATCTGAATATAACGAGTGTTTTGATCCGCTGCTTCATGTAGCAACCGAAACACCGGCTTATCCCAGTCTTTCCCCCGTAATCTTGGATCAAAATACGGGGTCATCATGGCCAACACGTTCGCTGAGACAAATACCAAAATCCAAATGGTAATGACAATCCATATGCGGCTTTTTATGTAAATAATCTTGGAGACAACCGAGCAAGTTAGTCGTGAGAGTGTGTACAGTTTACGCATCTGGACGATGCAGAGCAATGTGACCATTCCGCCGTGGATGTACAGCATATTGACAAATGCGAACTGGATGACACTGAAAAGTTCCAGGTTTGTCAGGTCAGTCACGTGGGTGTTGTACATGAAGAGCACATTGGCGCGGAGAAGAAGCACGAAGACGGAAAACACCAGGAATGACCAGAGTTTTAGTAACGGGCTGTGAGCCGAAAATGTTGAACTGGGTGGGATGGTATAAGGAAGAATGCCAAGTATTTGCATCCAGCGATAGTAAGAAGTCGGTAATAAAGTTTCCCCATGCGAAGGCTTCATTATTAAGAATCCTCATCGATGGTATGACCGCACGATGCCGATATGTCATGGGCTGCTGGATCCTTCCTAACATGATTCCTCAGCTTTAGTCAAACGGACTATCAATGCGTCCCAGGTCCTGTATCGCGGACAGTATGCCGAAGCGTTTGTTTGAGCAGCTGATATTTCGTAACATTCTTCCTGTCACGTCACTCTGAACACCAAGCCGACTCGTTAAGAGCACGCAGGGAGCTTTTGAGTGGCATGGTTACGCTGTACATCAATACCTATATAACTCTAGTTTGAAATGTGTTCGGCCAGTTTTTGAATGATATTTCGTGTATGCTATACGAGCTCAAGATTAGTGGACGGTGGGCGATCTTTCAAGATCTCTTTTGTTGGAAGCGTTAGTTTTTTGTAACTAACTAATTGCTGCTTTTCGGGACTATAATAACGCTAGCGTGAACCACATTTTCATACGTTAATGTCGGTCAGGCATCGCACTAGGAATGTTTGACCGAAGTATATGTACATTTAACAGCAATTTGCCTACAGCAGAAACGGTCCTCCGGGCATTTATCTGACGCAGTGCATTAATTTACTAATTTAACGAGATTCAAACAAGTTGATTAAATGCGCATCTACGCAACTGATGCATCACAATCGTGGGTGGCCGATTTTATCAGGGTCCCGAAGTTGACAGATACGCGGGCCCATACAGTAAGTCCGTTGTTCAGTTTGGTACAAAACCGCAGTCATCCCATGGGGATCGCGGTTCTATAGCTTTCTTTCATTATAGGTTTCCAGATCACTCTACTGTTAAAGTAAGTCGTCCTCTTGAATTCCTATTGTCGGATAATACTGTAATAATAATGCAAAACACGAAAAAAGGTGCGCAAGGAGTGTAGATACAGGAAAGTGCATATACCCACTGATTTATATTTACTCCACAGGTTATACTGCCCGGAAAAGAGCTTTTTGGCTCAGCTTTGTTGTCAAAAAAGGTCAACGCAGATGCTGAAGAAGATGCTGGTGACAAGCACAAAAGTCAATTACAGGACATGATGCCCCAGCTCCTTCCCGTACCGATGCAGTGGCTGGTAGTACTCACTTCAGTCTTACTTGTGAGCAGTGAGCCCTGCCCTTTGTAGGCTTCGAAGCCGCTTCTACACAGCCGCGCGCATTCTTAGTACTATCGGAATTGTAATAAAAACCAGTCGAGTTTCTTTGCTATGTTTTTCGTTTTTATACTGTATCATTTTGACTTGATTTCGTAGATTAAGTACTGCTACCATAATAAGAACGAAGCAGTATTAAACCGGTCGGTTTTTTCCCAAGAATTACGTGTTTGGCGGACCGTGAGATAGTATGTGAGTGTTGAGCTGGCTATGTTCAATATGGTGCGTAAAGCTGTAAAGTAAAGGTCAAGCTGTGCATATGAGTCATTGTTATACAGTTGCCACGTGGCATGCAACACCAAGTTTCGTCAACATATTTTTATTCTATTTCCATCACTTTATCCGTTAGCTATATCGCAGAGGTAAGTAACCATTGTGTAAAAATTATAGACAGTGCCCTTGTTTTGCAGGCTGTGGGCAGGAACACCGCAGCACCAGTACGGGTACTCTTGATTTATCCGCGACCGCCTCCCCTTCCACGTTTTTCGCGAAGTCCTTGGGCCCACGTTTGGTAGGGCGCTGCCTCGTCGGCGTAGTAAGCGTCCATCTGGCGAGCGAGCTGGTAGTTATCGTAATAAGGATTGTATGCGCGACCGGAAGCCAAGCTGGCAATGACCATCATGGACACAAACATCAGACACTTGAGGAGCTGCATGATGACTA
Organism: Paramacrobiotus richtersi; assembly: GCA_034698045.1. Lineage (NCBI taxonomy): Eukaryota > Metazoa > Tardigrada > Eutardigrada > Parachela > Macrobiotidae > Paramacrobiotus > Paramacrobiotus richtersi. Next base: position 3,741 of record JAQGAU010001180.1, on the reverse strand, counting down.
TCGAAGGTGAAAATAAAGCGCTTCAAGCCAAATGGAGACCACTTGCTAAACCGTTCAAAACCGAGTGAGACTCAGTGCCTGCGAAGACGTTAGGTTACCGAGGGAACTTTCATTCTGAGTTGCCAAGGAAGTTTGGGTGGCCTGCTATATGGACAAAATCGCGTGACATCGGAACAAAACATAAGTAGTAAAGTGGACCGAAACTATTTCCAGGCCTTTACACCGTCAAGCATGCATGTAAATCAGGTGTTAATAATGGTCTTGAATAATAGCGCAAAATCATTCAAATAAAAAAGAGCGTGTACGAAGCAAGTGGAGAAGTACCGGTTGATGCAAGGCATCGCTAAATGTAAGCAGCGTCGCACAGCTATCTAACTACGTGTTAGAGCTTATGAAAACGCATCAAATAAAATAAAGTAAAAAATTAACACTAATAAATTATTAGTGGGTAAAAATAAGTGAAAATGAACACATTACTCGAACGCTCGAAAACTAACAGAATCCGGTTTGTGGACGCTGAACCTCCCGTACGCAACTTAGACTTTAGAGGCTGTTGATCAGATGGTGTGGTTCAGCTGTTTTTAGCTGATCGGCGCTGCCAGTAGTGTTGTATTGTTGATAACAGTCTTGTTCACGTTACCAGTGTAACCTTCTTTTCTGTCCCACAAAAAAACCAGGGCCGTGACCGAGAGCATAGCCACCTGAAGAAAAGAAGAAATGTCTGTGAACTTGGCTATTTAACTAAAAAACTCTTACTGTATCTTCCCGAATTTTGATACCGTAACTATACATGCATATACATTTTATATTGGAATTACAGTTTGTATATAGATAACCGAACCGAGTTTTTCTCTTCGGAGGATGACAATTATCGCGGTTTACCTTTCGCCACTAACATATTTATGCATACTGGTTATTATCCCGTAGCATTTTCGACTGCCCCAGATGAGTACTTAACTTACCTGAGGCGCGAGACGTACAGTACATGTGTTTGAAGACCGTAAATTTCCCTATGCCCTCAGTGAAATATCTGAAAATTTCCTGTCAAAGACTTTATAATCAAGCGATCTTTAAACAAGCCAGGCTTTACAGAAAGTTTTTCTCTACAGACACGCTGCAGATTCCTAGCAATACGTCTTTAGCTTCGCGATCGAGTACCATTCCGTACTTTCACGGGCCGGTTTTCACCTGTTTGGAATTTAGTCTTCTGTGATGTCCTTTAAAAATCGTATACAGTACCTTTGCAGAACCTCGTTTCGAACAGGCTGTTAAACGACAGTCTATGAGAGGCTACAGCTCTTCAGCGGCAAATCTTTACTACGAGCTGAAGGGTCAACAGATGGTACCGAAAACAAGAGTAGTTACGCTTTTGATGGTGTCGCGCGTCATATGCATATCAGGAGATTCAGGACAACCACATTCTTACGAGTTGTTAGTCAACGGTCGCCTTCGTAAGTCGGGTACGCCTTAGGTTTTGGTTCAAACAAGCTAACCGCTGACAGAATGCATTATTTGAAGGGTGCGACCTGTACTCCGTAGTACGCATTTCTCTTATGACGGACGTGAGTCCTTGATCATGTGAACTGCGCCGTACATTACTGCATGATAAGAATAGGTCATTACTGTCATATTACGTTAACAACAAGTACGGGAATAATTATTTATCATTTAACGGTATACGTGAGTGCTTTAAATACCGTTGCGAACGCTTGACGGCTGACGGACAGGATTCCACAAGCATGAAACGTGCGCCGTTGTTGCACCGAATAGCCCACTGCTGCATCAAGCAGCATATGAAACTTTATGGATCCAGAATCATTGTTGGGCTGTGCCTCGACCTGTTTATGACAGTAAATTAATGCGTCGATAAATCAGACATTATGACATTGACATTAATGCGAACATGATTTTCCTGTTCAATTTGTAAACATTGTGGTCCGACCGGGATTTGAAAACTGATACTTGAATACGTTTACATACACATAGCGAAACTGTTCTGCTGACAGGTAACCGTCAGCATTATATTATTCGTAACATTCAAATTTTTAGCACTTTTTCTTTGTGTACATTGTGGTGCTGGTTATACTACTGTTGACAAGATATCCAATTGTCCAAGTCGGATATCCAAGTCGGAGTTTTATACGCACATCACCTTATCGTCACAATACTCACCGCTGCTGTGTGCAGGCGAGCAGTTTCGCTGCTCGAGTGGCTGTTGGCAGCTTGCTGATCCCAGTAGCACGCCCGCAGACGAAGCCAAGCCTCCTCCGTCCGTGAGCCCTGCGAGCACACCCATAAATAAGCTGTATTCTATTGGCCCTGCCCTTCTGATAAAAGAAAAGTGCGTACAAAAAAATATGAGGTTGAAAATCTTTTACCGATTTTCGAAACTTGCTGACGCTGGTAGCAGCTGTTGTAGGCGTTTAACAGCCCTACCAGCACAGTATTATTTGCTGATAATCGTCACCAGAGTTCACGAAACGACTGGTTTGAGGAATCGGCTTCCATATACCCCCGTTGTTCTCTTGTCCGTTTCTGAGCGTAATTAGCGGCTGTTGCGCAATATGGTCAAAAAGTTTAAACAGAGATGCCATCCTTAAAATTTTCGTTTTCATCCAATTTGTGACATATTAATATTCGGTCGACGCATATAGAGATGACGATGATTTTCACGTCGAAAGCGGTTAGGAAACCTCCTTGAGAAATTTTAAAATGCTTTTGAAAATTGCACAGCCAGACTTTCCAGCTGAAACTGATTCAGAATCATTATCATATTTATGCGCATTTATTGATACATCGTCGGAACGTCCCAGCAAATCATACTTCAGTATAGCAATGAGACTGTTGAGGACAGCATCTCTGTTTTAACTTTTTAACCATGTTACGCAACAACTGCTCCTTGCGCGCATTAACGGACAAAGGACAACAGAGAACCATCTTTTCACTTTGGAAAGCATTCTATGGGTTTTGTCTACTGTTTCCATTGGTACAGTGGTAACATACATCTCTTGCAAAACCACCGGTTTCACCGGAATTTCCGCTTAAGGACCGTTCCTTATTAAGCACCACACATCTGCTTGTTATATTAATTTTACTCGTTCATTATGGTTGCCAGCTCGGTACCTGCAACATCTTCACCGCTCTGTTTATTTTTCTTATTTTGCTATTTCTTAATACATAAGGTCAAGAAACAGTTTGCAAGTTGCACGCACCTCTTTCGACGCACGTTCCGCGAAAACCACCAGAACAACAATAATCCATATAAAAAAAGTGTTTTTGAGGACGAAACCCATGGTTGCTGCCGGATCACTGCCAGTGGCGTCGGCTTGCATGGTTGCGGCAGCCGTCTGCGCAACTGTAAAGACAGCTGCAACAACATTGGTCAGTACCGTCAACCCAAGACAGCCTTCTATCTCTCGGTGGAGCGATATCAGATTCATTTCATCACTGTGGTACTGTCGCAGTGTCTCCAGCAGTTGTCCTTCCGTAATGACAGTTAGACGTGTTCTGGTAATGGTCAGTTTGTGCGTTAACTGTCTGACTGCCAAGCGATAGCTGTGCATTAGGATCGTAGCGACGACACAGCTGGCATACAGGATTGCTGCACTGCCGATGGTTAATCCGGCCATGAAAAGCTCCAGTGTTACGTTGGAAACTCGAAAGTACCCATAGGTCTCCATGGTGGGATTCCGCGATGCTATTAGAATAGGAGCCAGAAAGGTCACTGCGTATGCGACGAGT
>JAQGAU010001179.1:0-20919 GCA_034698045.1 Paramacrobiotus richtersi | reverse complement strand
TGCTACGGCGACGAGGACGGCTACAACGTCGGCTTCATGGCCGGGTGGCGCGACTCGCGTCTGCTGTACGCCTGGCGACGCAGCTACACCGACATCTACGTCAAGGATTGGAACTTCAACCAGGCCTTCGTCTCTAAGTACCTCTCGGTCGTTTTCAATGACGAGACCTACGTGGCCAATCACGTCTGCAACAACCCACATCCTTACAACTTGGGTGTGTATTTCAACGAGTATAAGAAGATCAACTGGACGCACTCGTTGGCGATACATTCGTACGAGCGGTTTGGTGGGGTGCCGGTTCACTCGCCCGCTGACCTCGCGCCCAAGGATGGGAAAATGACCTCCCACAAGGAATTGCTTACTTATATCTACGAGAATCGTACGTTACCGCCCTTCTGGGAGGATTTTAATGATGAAATGGACCCGCTGACCGACAAGCTGAAACCCCGTAGCGGGAAGGCGGTTAGATAAGATTTCAGGGGCAACTGTGATCTGGGGAAGATTATTTGTATTTCTAGCCTTTATTTGTTCGACGTTTGTAACATAAAAAGTATAATAAAGCTGTAATACCGCCCACTGCATGAGGACAGCACATACCTGTAATGTATCAAAAGCATTTCCGGTGCGCAACTGCTCGCCAAACATGGGCGTGTTCCTTTCGCTTTCCCAGCCCTTCTTTCTACTGGTTCAGTTGCACGGGCCGTTTCAGCGCCCGTGCGCCCTGGTCGGTTCTGGAAATGGTAGGGCGTGACCTTTCGCTAGTTTTGCGACAAAGATGCCGGTATCGGTGAGGTCGTTGGTGCGAACATATATACCAGCGGGAAGCCCGGTGTTATCGTATAATTATACCGGTATAATCAAGTACGAGTACTGTACATATGTACTGAGAATATAGTGAGGTAGAAATAATCGCCCGGCGGATTGTGTACGTATTTTCATACCATGCACACAATCTTCACATTTTAACACCCTAATGTATTGGTTGTGTCTGGCAAGCAACCCACGTGTGTGCGGCAATTATGTTATCAAACGGTACTTTTCTGTGTGAAATAAATTACCAGCAATGCTTTGCTTCGATATTCAAAGTGATGGCATTTTGCTAACCGACAAAGCCATGAACTTTGCTAGATCGAGCAACGGAGAGCGTGCTTTAGAACGTTGCGTAGCTCACACTGCATCACCGGCAACTTGTCATAATCCCCCGATGACCTTTACAGTACTGTAAGATCGGACTTTCAGTCATTTTTCCACCGCACCGAAACTTGCGTCGTTTTATTATCTGGAAAGGCTAACGTGCGTCAGTCTACCATACATATGTAGTTCGGGTGTTCACCAATCTCTATTTCCGAGGTGTCGTGCGGGTACTTTGCGCCGCCATCGCCATCGGCGATTTGCTGTGTATCGAGCGCTATTTCTGGCATGAATGTTCGTCAGCTTGTCATAATTGTCTTGTACGTAAGTCGTAACGATGCAAACATAAAATGGAAGAAAATTTATAAAAAGTTGTTCATCAAATGATAGTTGTCTTTATTTGAGCTTTTACCTCTCTTGTACCGCCTAATTATAAAAGACCATTTGAAAGATTACGTCATTATAAAACAGCACGTCAAATGGCCCTATACTGTGATCAGTATAAAACTGGAAACAAAAAACCTATTGCTAGTAAGAATACTTGCGCCAGCATTCTCGACAAATAAAACATATATTACAACTGTTAACCAATCGACAACGAGAGAAAGCTGGCATTTCAGGCATTAAAGGTCTTGAGCGAATGGCAGCTGTTCAAAGAGATTGGGTGGAACGTGACGGCCGAGTCCGTACTGGGCGAGGCGTGAGAGCCTCGCGACATCCAGGGTGGCTAGATTGTCATCAGTCCATTCGTGCCCTGCATAGATATTGGACGCACGCGGGTCCGGCCGGGTGAAGCCGTTCAGAACCTGCAGAAAAACAGCCATACATCAATACTGTACAAGCTTTATTCGGCAGTATCCCACAGTCTGCGCAACCCATTCGCTCGTCCGCTGGACATTGACGGTCGGCAGGTGGCGCTCTACCAGCCGACATAGGTCATCCTTCGCCGCCGTCCTTCCCACAGTACCTGCGAAACGCAGACCCGGATAGTGCAGCGCTGTAGAAGCAGCTTATTGCAACAGCCAGCAGGCATGGATTGCACCAAGAGAGCCGCGTCGGCCCAGAAGTCCTTGGCTTTAGTTCCCAAATCGCACTCGTTGGCCATCACCAACACTTTCTGACCGCTAGCACACAGACCCAGTTGACCACACATCACTACAATTCGGAGGATATCCAACAGACATGCACCTCCGCTAGTCACTATGATACGACGAGTATTAGCCGTGAAGCACTTGAGGACAGGAGCGGCCAGCGTGTACATTTCCATTTCATGCCAGTCGTCGCCGTCGCGGCGCAAACCGCACTGACGTCGGGACGTCCGGATTTCACGAGATACGGTGCCGGAGTGAAGCTGGTCAAAGGCGCGGCAGACTCTGCGGTGTTGCACCCGCTCCATGGTGTCCAGATAGGTAAATGTCTCCACCAGAATGTGCCGGTGTACGTGTAGAGTCCATCCCGTCTCGTCAGCCTTCTCGTTAACACAACCGCAATGGATTACATCCCATCGCAAACCCGTGTCCACTAACACCGCCTGCTTCTGCATGGATTGCTCAATGTCCATTTGCGCCTGTTTGATGAAGTCTTTCTGCAGGAAAGACAAACTAGGTTAAATTACAAGTACAACTAGTCTACAGGCAATATTAAAAGAAATACCTATTCGTTTCGAAAAGCGTTACAGCGATTTCGCCACCAAGAAAAACGCCTTTCGATTGAACAAAAGAGATTTTAAACACTAGGTGAGCAAGCGCACTGGTTTCCGGGAAATGGTGGACCGAAGCGAGGAGGACTCATTAGAATATAACACTTCCACATGACTTGTGCAGCTCTTCTAGTACCTTGGACGTACAAATCAGCGACCCTGGTTGCTGGTTGCAATGACGCTGTCCGTTAGCGTCCCAACAGAAACTGAGGAACCTTATACGTTTTGGATGTCTAGCCAATGAACTACTCTAATATGAAATACGAACCTTTTGAAGTTGTACCACATAAAGAAAATAATTCCAACGAAGCAATTGTTAAGAGAAAATTCTGAAGATCGACGTATGGGAGCAATATATGTAACAGTTTCGCAGCTGTTTGAAAAACTAAATTGCAGCCGATTAGGCTACCAACAACAGAATCTACAATACATACATACGAGCTTTCAAAGCCCGGATCTGGAGTGTCGCAGTTTGGCCAGTGGATCGAAAGCTATACTGCAGTTACAACCCACGCAGAAGCAAACCTGTCATACGGTAACTCACCACTCGTGGCGGACTCCAGTGAGAACGCTGCAAAACGAACAACTCTCCATTGACCACGGAAAAGGGTGGTATCCCGTGGCAACGCGGCAGGGTCGAGACCATCTCCCAAGCAGAGCAGTTGACATGAAACAATCCGGGCCGAGCGGGCCTGTAATATCTGGGGATGAACGGTCTGCTGACGAACTGGTCTTGCCGAACCACGTAGGACTCGACGTGGGCGGCGGATGGCGGCAGACTAATCTGCATACCGCTGACCACGTGATGCCGGCCATTTGCACTTCCACAACAGCCACCGATACCATACTCCAGTGTGGTAGGCCGTTGGGCTCAGCGGCGACGATCGTCCCGTGCGTCCATCCTTCGTCCCGCTGCACGTCGGGACGAACAGCATTCCAGGCGAGCACATTTCGTCGGTATCCATAATCTTCGTAGATGATGTGAAACATTGTACATGTGCAGCGCCTTTGTCGTTATGTCTGTTGTATGGCGTGTATGTATGTCGGTAGAATCAGCGACGATCACAGCAAGTCGACCAACAAAGAAGGAAACGTACAAGAACAAAAATGTCAATGAACAGCAAGTGTGCAGGCTAACTTGACGATCGGTACAATTGCAATCAGGATATATAATTCACGGTCCACAAATCGATTGATCACGCGAGACTCTGTCTGCTCCATGTTGTGTGATAGCAGTCTAGGCATGGGCAGCAGGATTTGTCCGTCAGCACAGTTCATAGGGATGTCATAGAATGTCCGTGGACGGCCGGCCACTGACAGATTGATTCCAACGTCCGATTGGCATTAAACCAATCATTCGTAGGATCTGCCTGTACGGCATGTACCATCCCTTGGCTGGATATACCGTGCTGGCGTACGGCGCGTACCAATAATATATGAATCCTTTGTAAAAGAATGAAAATTTAATAAGCGAGGATTTGAATACAGTATATATGTGTAATCCACACGGAGACTCATTCGTGATGTGCACAACAATAAATAGGAACACTTGAAAGAACAACAACAACACCGCAGACTAATAACAGCTGCTACACGTTAAATAACAAAAACACGTCCTCCAGTTCCTTGGACGTGTCGACCGTCCCCAAGACGCAAGTTCCATTCCCTCGCTGGATCTCAATGCTTATTCGTTGCCGAAGGAACTCCATTGTCCGGGGATTTCCATTGCTTTCGCGAATTCTGCGACCTAGCTCCTTCAGAAACGACTTCGCTTGCGATCCCCAACTGCCCATCGTCTCAAAAGCTACTGGTTGAACTATGTACCGGTCCGATAGGGCGGTATAGCGCCTTTCTTTCTCTCGTTCCCTTTGGTCGGCCGCAGCTCCGCATACGGAAGAAGTTCGAGCGATATAAGAAACTGCAAAAGTATCCGCAACCGTAACATCCCATACAAGTGGCATGCCGGATTTCCAGGGCATCAGGGTCAGGCCATCCGGTCTCTTACCGTCGCCCCTGTCCAGGCCTGGAGGTTCTCGCATTGCTGGAACATTGGCCGATACTAGAGCGCGACGCACAACATCATTCAGTGCCGAATGCCTCGGGTGACGGCCTTTACTCCGTTTACAGCTAAGCCCATGATGTCCAAATACGTCCACATCCGCTTTGCATATGCATCGGTGTTCTTTGCAAATCTCTGCACCCAAGCGGATAGCAACTGCAATTCTGAGGTGCGAATCCTCCAACAAATTCCCAAAAGTGGCGACGGGCAGGGCAGATAACCAGGCTCGAGATTCAGGTGAGGATGCCGCCAACAGACTCGAAGAGGTAATTACGTCGGCGGTCTCCATCATGCTGGCCAGGGTCCGGGTATACTGCGCGTCTATACTGCGCGTATACTGTTAGTAAACTATATAGACAGCAGTCACAGCAGGAGTCGTAAAAAGCAGAATGACATCACCACAGAAAGCACAGGTACAGTTCAGGTACGAACCTGTCACACTGGGCTCATAACCCGCCAAGCCTCATTTCGGTGAGCTTCGACGAAGACCCATTTCTGGGGTTAATTCCGGTAATGCGACACAAGATAGTCAGAATAATAGAGGTAAAATGAAAAATGAATAGGGGTAAAAGTCGAATATCTCTTACGAGGCATGAACGCATTACCTTTGACCGGAAGTAAACGGAAAGTCGGAAACTTAAACATGCATGGACGGACAATGTTTTTCCAGTCCGTTAAGACAGGGAAACCTCTTTTGCTCACACTTAAAAACAGGATGTGAATTATTTAAATGGAGTATTTGTTCCTCGATCCTTGATGTCGACATCGGCAGTATGGACGTGGAAGAACAATTACGATTACGCTAGTTATAACCCAAGAAAGCCCACGACTTCTCAGCAATCACAATCGAGCACCTGCAGACTGCTCGTATGGTGACTAGTAGAAGATTTAACTGAGCAGTCAGAAAATCGTGGCGACCCGAAGACCTGCGCCAGGCGCTACCATCGCCACCGATGTGATTACTAATGAATTCAACACTTGCGACACTATCGTCGGTATTTCAGAGATTATAAGCTGACTTTATTGGCGGTAACGCTAAACTAATAGGGACATGATTACGAGAGGTGAAAGCCTAAGGGTGACATTATTCTCGGTGTGCTAACTTGGGGCCGAGCCACGTGCCAACAGCAGTCCGGAAACTTTGGTCATCCAGCGTCTTATTTAATTAAACAACTGTACGTACATGCTTACGAATTTAAATCTACTGTATAACAACATTCGTTTCTTCGGCGTCAATTAAAAGGTCAGTTACCACATGGCGCTTGCAAAAGGCCCATTGTAACCGCCGGCGGTGGGTGTGCCTTCACCGACCTCGTCATTAAACTGGTAAAGTACACCTTCAATTCCGGCAACGCAATGGTAAACAATATGGCATCCGCCACCGACTGCAGCGGATACAGAATTGTCGGGACGGATCGTTCCACAAAGTACTCCGTCTCCTCGCTAAACTGAAACTGTCCCATTCGTCGCAGAGCCATGAAACACTGCGGAATAGCCCAGAAGATACACACACTGATGGTCAGCATGGTCAGTACGTGGAAACCACAGTTATTGTTCCCTTCGGTATTCCCTCGTGCCTGCTCTCCGTCATCGCACGACCCATCTTTTGTTCTGTTTTCCACCGATGCGAAAACATTCGATCTCCGATACCGCTTGGACCCGGTTCGTTTGGCCAGGAATCTCTTTCTTCGCAGCCACAGGAACGGATAAGCCAGCACGGTAAAGAACACCGGGAAACTGAACACAGCAATCAACATCGCCATTCTCCACTGGGTCTCCTTCTCCATTCTCCAATCACAGTAATCCACTGGGGAATTCATCCCATTCTTGACAATGACATACAGAACGATACAATGGACGTATAACCACATTAATCCGCAGATAACAAACGCCGTCACCCGGGTGTGGGCGTTCCGATACGAGACGGGGCAGGCAATGGCCCAGATCCTGTTCAGCGTGACCAGAGCGTGGGTGTGACGGACGATGCCCGTGCCCACGTAATTCGCGTACTGGAAGTGGAGGCATTGAAACGGTGACATTTGCTCGTAGCCGTAAATGCGCAGCAGACCGTAAATGTTGATGGGATGGGCTAAAAGTGCAAAGATGAGGTTGGCTGATAAGAGATTGAAGAGGTAGATCATAAAGGGGTTCTTGGAGATTAGGCGTTTTTGACAAAAGAGAGCCAAGACGAGCGAATTGGAGATGACTGTGAGGAGGAACGCGATAAGGGCGGCGATTGGCGGGAACGTCCAGGAAATGGGGGTATCCGATTTGCCGGCAAAGATAGAAAAATTTGACTCCATAACGCTATATTTTAAAAATGCCTATGTCGAGGAACGAAAATCGATGATAAATAACGCTGAGGTCCCATGAATCGAACCAATGTCCAAAGAATGCTAAAATGGCCGGAAAAAATAAAACCAAAATAACACTCAGTTTCTATAGCAAGGAAAGGTCAATGCAGATGAAGCATTCCTCCACGTCCATCGTGAAAAGAACGACAAACCTTTCCACAGAGTAATCAAAGATAAAGTGTTGAAAAAAGATTCCGTTTCCATAAGGCGCCATGCAGCTGCTTTCTCTGAATGAAACCAGAATGTATGGTCCGAGAATTGAGCTTAGGTTAACAGATAGTTAATGGATCAATTGGCGTACCAATACAGTATTATAGACATGTGGTTAAGCGTCCGTTGTATGAACTTGTATAAACAATAATCCACTGTTTGTTCCGCCGTGTAAACTACTCCACACATTTGACATATCCGGAGGTGATGATTGGCATAAGGTTAAACTAACAAAACAGCAATTTATAGATTGCTCTTTTTCCTGTTATGATCCATATAGCCGAGACTGAAATTAATGCAGTGAAACACGCTGAAATTAATTCCTGTCCCAACCATGACAAATATGTTGTTTTATTGACAGTGCACAGGAAGAAACGGCAGAGGCTAAACACCGTATCAAAGTATAATCATGAGACTTTAGGAACGTTTGCATGCGGTGTTGATGATAATCAGAATGTCACGTTCACAGGGGAATCGGGGCAGTCTAATGATTCCGGGAATAAACGGCGTTACGTGTAGACAGAATTGCCACTGGAAGATTGTATGCATCCGGGTAGGAAAGGAGATCGATTGGGCATATCCGCTGGGCGAACACCATTACGATATCACCATTAAGCTATAATTACTGCAAGTCTATAGTATATGATCTGCGATTCTGCATTTTGATACCCGATTACGCGGCAGTGTAGCGTCTTCTTGTTACCGTCTAATATGCTTTGCAGAGACAGCGGTATACAGAGTTACAGCGTTGTTTTATACCGAGGCGTTCATTACTTTTAACAAGGCTTGAAACCACGTTTTTAGTGTATTAACACTGTATTTATTTAAGTACGAGGTTGTTATTTCCGGTATCATGTATGCCTTGGTTTGTATGCTCAATTCCTTGTCCGCTATGAGGTGAGAAACACTAGTTTTTATATTATTATATCAGTGCTTTATTTGAAGATCACCCACGTTCGACACTGAAGCAAAGAACGATGAATTCTATAACAGCAATGACTTACACTGCGAACAATTTAATGCAGTTCCGAAACACTGGAAACGCAGTGAAAAACGTGTGAAACGTAATTATTAACACACCGAGAAAGGTACGTTATAAAAAATGTATTTTATACAATCGCCTCGGGTTGTGGGTAACAGCTGGCAAAAGTTATGTATGGGAGATTTATTCCGAATCAGGAGCACATTTCGCTTTCGGCGCCACACCCGCATCAGCAAAGTAAATCCGACTTCGCACACCCTCGGTCCCATTCCTCTGGACACACCTCGCCTCCTTCTCCACATTCAACCCGGATCCAAAACTCTTAAACAGGCAGAACGTAAACTCCTGACTCAGATTACTAAACTGCGCCACATATCCATTACACCCGGTGTACAACGCACACAGCTTCCCACAGTTCTCTTCACTGTACTCGATCCGGTGGGAATGCCGTCCAGCTGTGACCACATAATCTGCTCGTCGAGATTTATCCTCGATCATCCCCACAATAGCGAGATCATGCCGGATTTGCATGTTTGGAGCCACTGCGTAATTTGGGGGGTTAAAGTTGGCGAAGGTGGTGTGCTTTTTGGCGAAGCGTACGGTTGGTCCGCATTGGGCGCCTTTGTCGATGAAGGCGCAGGTGTTGATGCGGGAGGCGTTGTCGTGAACGGCAGCATGACAGTTGGGGTTTTGTTCGCATTTGGAGAAGCAGGAGGATTGGTCGTCGGGGGTGGTGAACTGGATGGGTGGGTTGCAGACCATGGAGACGTTGTCCAGGTGGAATTTGGCCAGTGCGAACGCACCGTACCCCAGTATTAAACAACCGACTGAAAGATGCTCAGATGTTTTTGTCTAATAAAGATAACTGAGCTGGAAATGTTCCAATTAACTTACTTGTGAAAACTGGCGACATTTTCCCCATGGATCCCGAAATCTTCGTGAAAAATGCAACAGCAGTTCTTACTTAGAGGACTTGAGATACGATGTTATTCAAGGTCTTTTGTACGGTTAGAAGCAACTGATTGCTGTGAAGAACCACAACGGCCCGTTAGAATGTATCGTGCATTTGTTGTTTCTATTGCAGTGGTACTGAAAGCAACCCGGTCAACGGCAGACATTTTAGCTTCAGGCAGTAGTGTTCTCACGGACTGCATTGTTAATGTGGACGATTGCGGCAGCATAAGGATCGTTTCATAGACAAGCTTTTAGTTGCCGGTGTCGTCGCTGTGCTATTGACATTAGAGACTGTTATATAGTTTTCGTACAGGCACGACCACGTCTCCTATAATCAAACTGCACCGTTGTTATTGCTGTACATTAATACATTAATGTTTTTGAAAAGTGTAAAAGGGTGATTTACATGAAATTCATGATACGTAACGTTTGTTCACATGTACTGTAGAACATACATAATTTATACGTATGTTACGTAATTATTACAGGAACAAATATATTCTTTGTTTGCATACAATACTGTGCCAATGGCTTGGGCCGTACGACATGCTTTATCATGCAAAAAAATTGATAAATAAAAGTCTACAAATTAATGGCCTAATTATGAAAAACCAGTAACTTTTGTATTTGATCTACTATAGCAATACTGATTAGCTGTTAGCGAATTTAGAGGTGGACTAACAATTGTAAGAACAAAATATTTCTAATAAGAAATGCGAGCAATTGGTGTTCGTACACTCTGGTAGTGACTGGTACTATCATACTTGTCTTGTTCAGACGTATCTCTTATACGAGAAAAGGTACTGTATTCAAGCCGGTATTCAAGCCACTTGTACCTGAAAGTGCTTACCTAGGAAACCGAACAATTATTTAGAAACCTGCAGTACATAGAATGGTTTAGATACTATAACACTGTCCCTTACGTATAATCAACTGAAAAGTGTAAAAAGGTGACATCAGCAGCAAAACTTAGCCAGCCGGAACGGTTATCCGGTTGACGTCCTAGACGAGCTGCGTTAGAATTCCCAAAATCCACTTGTAAATTCCAGGGTGCACTTTTCTCAAGCGCTCGTTTCCGCTGATGTGCGAAAAATCAGCACCTACCCTCAAAAATCACAGAAAGTTCCAATAATATATTGTAAAGACAGGCAGGCTCGTCTTTCCTAAACGCCAAGCAGTGCGGAAAAGGTTTCCCCTGTGGAATTCACCATGTTTCCCATACTGGTTTTTACATATATCCTCTATACTGGGGTTTCTGCTTACAACAGCCACGATGACATCATCGAGTGAGTGCTGCAATTTCAAATTCGTTGGTGACCCTTTTGTAAAAAATATGACCTTTAATACACCACGAACTGCCCGTAGGTATGTCGAGAACTTGGAGGGAAATACATGGGAAGCCGGTCCGACCAGTTTAACGGAATACGACTTTGACACACTGGCCGTGTTGTCCGGCAGTAAAACGCGATCGATGGAAGAAATCCTCAAGCAGCCGGTCAAATTACCGGGAAAGGAAGTCTTGACAAGGCTTAGTCTGCCAGCAAACTTTGATCCACGCTTAAACTGGCCCAACTGCCAAAGTTTAAAGGAGATTCGGAATCAAGGACAGTGCGGCTCGTGCTGGGTAAGATCGACTGATTTTCCAAAACTACATGCTAAAGTATATCAACAAAGTTGTAGGCGCATGCTGGCGTTTCCGTCATGTCCGACCGGATCTGCATCGCATCGGCTGGACAAAATGTGTACGCCAAACTATCCGTACAAGATCCATTGGTGTGCAGTGGAGGAACCGGTAACTTATGGTAAGCTCTTCGTCCAAGTTTATTAAGTGATACCGGAAAATCTCATGTGCTCTTTCAGTAATGGTGGTTACGTGGACGTTCCGTACACGATGGCCATCTATAATGGTATCGTTACGGGTGGCGATTACGGTAGTGGCCAAGGTTGTATGCCATACCAGCCTTATCACGGCGAGGTTGCCGTCACTACCAGCTCAACCAGCTGCAACAATACCTGCTGGAATCCACAGTTCGGTCGAACGTACGCGCAGGATAAATATTACGGTAATCACAACATTTGCGATTCGGAAAATGATGCTTATCGAGTTATTCACAGGAACCACGTACTACGCTATGGGTAACCTGTTCACCGGCGGCCCGACAGGTGGCGCTGCACAGACCGTCAAAAACGAATCCGTCATCAAGCAGATTCAGTACGAACTGATGACCAGCGGTCCCATGACAGCAGTTATTCAAGTGTATCAGGATCTCTACTCGTATCAATCCGGAGTGTATCAGCACGTAACGGGCAATGCCGTTGGCGGGCATGCCGTAAAGATAATGGGATGGGGCACTGAAAATAACGTGGATTACTGGCTATTGGCTAATTCTTGGGGGACCAACTGGGGAATGGGGGGATTCTTTAAGTTTATTCGCGGTCTTAATCATCTGGGTATTGAGGATTATCTGATCACGGGTCTGGCCAGACAAGTGACGACAACGACTGGCGCTACGACCACAACTACTACCACTACGACGACTACGACGACTACACCGTATACCACGCCTCCGAAAGGCGGGCGTCCAGCAGGTGAGCTCTCTCGTCCTGGAAAGTGACCTTTTCTGCTTCGCTCCTTACTAGTTGCGCAACGTCATGTGTGTTGTTTTAAGAAAGTTTCGGTTTTCTTCGGTAAACGCTTCAGTTGTTCGAACGCCGAACAAGCGATTAACGATTTCCGCTTTATTTCTGCTCATTTCAGTTTTGCTTGATATTTACAGAAAAATTCCTAAATTTTCAATAGCGCTTCTAATTACCACTGCTTCTTAACAGCGCTACTGACATGTTACAATTACTTTGGTTTGCAAATGTTACGGTTTTGCAGGGTACGATCGTTGCGACCCACTGTTCTGTTTCGACAAAGCCGGCGGCAATTACCAGCTAAGTCCGTGCAGTCGCAACTACTGCAAATGCAACAACCGTATCGTCACGTATCAGCGCTGTGATGTGGGAATGTACTACGACAAGGTCTCTTCTTCCTGTAAATCACCCAGCGCCTCCTTCTGTGCTCCGAAACCAACTGCAACGTTAAGCACGACCCCTTGGCCCGTTGTACCGTCAATCCTCAAGAAAGCTTGCAATCTGCAAAACTGTCAAGGAAGGGGCGGTGGTGATTATACATGGTTCACACTGGGATTGTGTACGCCGTATTGGTGCTATTGCTGGTCGAATATCAGTCCGCCGCAACAGGCTGTGCAGACCTGTCCAACCGGGATGATGTTTGATTTCCGTACCGAGAAGGCGCAGTGTGCACCTCCGAGCGATCTTGTGTGGTGTGCCTGATTTAGTTTGTGTAATCTCATTTTCTATTATCTCTGATAAGCTGATATCGGCAAGTTCCGTTTTGCGAAGTGTGAATGTCTTTGTGTTTACGGAAGTTTTCCTGTCAAACGAGACACTTCCACTGGCGATAACAAAAGATCAATTTTTAATACATTTGAAACAGAACCGCTGTTTGTTACAAAGAGAGCGAAATAGCTAATAAAGAAACAAGCACATTTTGTCTCGAATCCGCGCCGATTCTTCCGCACCGAGTCTTGTATGCGTCAGTTTACGTGCGAGACATAATAATTAACTCAAGCGGTAAAGATATGATCGGTTATCCTACCATCTTGGAAAAAGCAGTGAAGAGACTCAGCTACAAAACTAGTTACTTTCTATTACAAAAATACTGCCAAAGATGGGGAACACCATTTATGAGCAACATGACCGCTTTCACTAAACGAAACACAATCAGCAACCATTCCATACAACGCACGATTCTGCAGTACCGCTGACCTCTACCGCTGACCTCAACCGCTTCCTCAACGCTCCAAAACTTCACCCAGCAGTAGAATCGGAGTTCGTCCCAAATATTCCGTCACATGGATCGGGATGTGCTCAACACACACCGCATGGGGAACGTACTCCTGTGGATGGTCCGCGTAGTTGATCAGATACTGGATGTCATCCAGGCGGCGAATATGGAGTCCAGCCGGTTTAAAACCAATAATGTCCACCACCAGTTTACCGCTTTCGACGCCGGAATGACCATCTGTGCGAACACGGAGAAAATCGACACCTTCCACCAAAGGGCGACGCGGTGGACGCGTGAGTGCGGATCCCTGTAAAATGGTCACAGATTTCTTGCTGTTAGTAGCCGGTTACACGAGGTTTATTTCTCAGTGCCTACTTGAAATGCAATTCCACGAGATTGAGAAGTTGTGGCTGCTGAGGGCGGCTTCTCCAGCTTGGGATGCGATACAAATGTTCCATCAAGATTCCGGTTCTAAAAATAAGTAAGGTCCTCAGCCTGGTGAAACAGTCGGCTAACTATCACAATCGCGTGTTATACAGCCATCGTTGATGTGCGACTGTGGAAGTTTAGAGTAACGGGACAGCTGACAACCTTGAACCTTAACTCAGCCTACCGTATTGTGGTACCGTACAAATGTGACCCTAGCGCAGCATGAAAACGGAAAAAAATTTGGTGTCATCCTCCAACAAAAGGAACAAGAAGACTGGGTGCCAGGACGAAAAACACCTGTCCAAAAATGCGTTTTTTCTCGGTTTCAAAATTTTCTCTCTTTCTGTCATAGTGTACCATTGCATGGACTAGACTATTATCCCGAGTCGTTGTAAAATGACCTATGAAAAAGACGAGCAGAAGTGCTAGTTTTCCTTTCCACCTGGAAGTATTGGACGACAGAGACAAAAGAAGACCAGATGCCAGAACGCTGGTTTCTGTTCGAGCGGGTAAAATGGTTGCCTGGGACGCGCGACTTTTCCAGATACCGCTGAAGAATCTTACTTTGATAGAAATGCAAGAAGAACCGGGCGCGCGGCGCAGCCCGCCAAAAACAAAAACCCCGCTTCCATGCTTTTTTCGACCAGCCTGGTATCATTTTTTATCCGTTAGGAGTAAAGACTTCAGGGACTTTTTCGTCTATTTTATGAAAATGATGCAGTTCTTTGTTAGAAAAGTTCGGGAGTTGACTGGCGAGTTACGATCGACAGATTTTTTTAAGGCGAGTTTCTGTGTATTTTCATAAGTACCGATACAACCACAACATGCGCGCACCTGTAAACATTGCACTAGCTTCTATTATGATTTTTACTGGCCAGAACATCAACTCATAATGTCCAGAAATCCGTTTGTGCGCGTAACGTCCGGTTGTGGCGCAATGGCAGTGTAAAATTTAAACACATTTTTTTCTCAAATAATTCCGCGTTTCTTCGAAACTTCTTGAAGCTTTCATGACAAATACACATATATATGATGATGGTTCTGACCAACAATCAGCCCGCAAGTATGTTTCTGAAATTTTAAAATGAATTTCAAAAAGTTTAAAATTTTAGAAACATACCTCCGGGTTGAAATTGGTTCAGAACGATCATCATATATAAGTGCATTTATCACGAAAGTTGCAAGAAGTTTGGATGAAACGATGAATTATTTGAGAACAAAATGTGTTTAAATTTTTCGCGGCCATTGCGCAACAACCGCACGCTGCGCGCGCAAACGGATTTCTGGACATTGAGAATTCATGTTCTAGCTATTAAAAATCATAAGTGGGGCTAGTGCAATGTTTACAGATGCGCGGGTGTTGTGGATTCACCAAGACAGAGTACAACTAAAACTAAGTTGTACTCCATCTTGGTTTCACCTATATTTATGACAGTATGCAGAAACTTCCCATAAGCAACATTACAGTTTGGTTGCTGTTAGTAGTGCTGCTGCAGTAACAAAACGTGCAGTTTGGGAACTCTTCCTGTTACTGTTAGCCGTTATGGCGCGTGGAGATAACGACTTTGGCGATAGCGAGTTAACGACGCTTTTTTGATGTTTGTATTTGTGAATAAATTCGGAGGTACCAGCGCAAGCACTGTTGTATTGTCTATGGATTTTGCCTTTTAAAGTGAGTGATATAAGAAACGTCGCTCGGAAGAAGTATAATATACTGGATGATTATTAAAAAAAGTGGATTTTTTAATATTTGAACTTTGGAGTTTATAGCGTACTCATAGTGCTCCTGCACAGCTCGATGCTTTTTGGTGGTTTTTGACCAATAAATATTATATGGAAGTGGATACACTATTGAAGAACATACCTTTGAACGTTATAAAAGTGGCCGCTTACCTTAGTCCCAGTTGTAAGCTGATCTGTTCCAACGGTGGCACTGCCAAGAGCAATCCTCCGTTTTTCAGCCGGACACTGTGAAAAACCTGACGACGGGAAAACGGTATCCAAGTGAGAGCGAACTTTGCTGACCGGGTTTGGTAACCTGACAACTAAACGAGGATGATCTTTCGGATTGCTGTTACCGGAATTCAAGCCAGTCCCCGGCTGCATAGCACCTGTAGACAAGAGCGTCCGTGGCTAACAGAGAAAGAAGTATCAGTTTGATTCAGTCAAATTACTTGTCTGATCTTTCCCAAATCGTTTGCGTTTCTTTAACAACTGCTCATAATCGTCCACAAGATCACGCGCGTTGGGGAGATCTTTCAACGCTAGCCATTCGTTCTCGCTCTCATGGTATCCGACCCATTTGACATAATACTCCACCACGCCGTCACAGGTTCTTTTATCTTGGATGCACTCAACTTCGTAGTCCTCGTCCTCCGCCATACGTTGAGATTGAGGAGGCACCTTTGCGAACAGCGCACTATATGCAGGTTTATACATGGTGGAGGGGGGAGGTCTGATGTATAGAAAGCAGCTGCAAGAAAAGCGTCTTGGTGAACACCCATAGCGACCAGCAATTACGCAATATCTTGGACATACGATATCGATTGACATACTTGCGGGCCACAACATCGGACGTGAGATTATTCAGCATGTTAAATTTGGGCCAAAGTGAAAAGGATCAAAGTTCAGAGATAAGATAGCCGTACATGACTGGCTTAAACTTTTCCACTCTCCCGCCTCTTCTCACACAAAACCGGGAAAGTTTTACTCTAGTCGATAGTAAAACGTTTCTCACACGACCAATTTTTCAGTAGAGCACTAGAACTTGCTGTTATGCATACCGCGTATAAAACAAGTGCTCATTCAGCATGTCTGCATATCTGTAGTAAGTTTTTAATTACTTGGTACCGCACACAGTTTCAGTTCATAGCAGTTTACTGTTCATAGTTCAGTTAACTGTATAGGATTAGGCGTAATTACCAGCCGCTGATTAAGCACAATGATTAGAGTTCGGCTAATTCGGTAATTTACTGCAATCCTGCTCAAAGCTGATATTTGTACTACGCTAGTGTAGTTTAAAGCTACCGGTTAATAAAGGCTTCGGTATCTTTGTACATACAGCCTTAATTAGACAGCGGTTAGCTAATTAACAATTTAAATTTAATCAACTATAAAATTACACAGCATAATTCTATATGGGGGAGATAACCGCAAATTGACAGAATTAATGAAACATTTAATTAGCGAATTCTAATTCGCAGTTATTAGAAAATATTAGCATTTACTATTCTGTAATAATCAGTGATTATTCTGGTTGTTTAACATGATAATCAGCGGTTATTACAGAAATCGGATTATTATTCTATAAGAGTTAGCAAATGACTAGCGGTTATTTAGATACTTTACTGGCCGCTGATTAAGTACAGTAATCACAGTTCAAATGAATTGGTAGTATACTTTAACGCTGGTGAGTAGCGAAGGTAGATAAGAAGTGGTTGTAAGAGAGTCTGCAGTGAGCGTATACATTTGCAAACAGAGCCTTAATTGCACGATGCTCAATTAATTCACAGTATAAATTTAACTGACTATAAAATGACATCTGAAATAACTCGGTTATTGTGAAGGTGACTGCTAACTGACAGAATTAATTTAATTTGGCCTGCAATTAGCGACTGCCTGATGTGCATTCAGCACATAATATTGCATTCTATAATAATGATCATTATGCTTTTTTAATTTAATAGTCAACGATTGTTGCAGAAATCGCATTATTTTTCTGTAATATTTAGCAGATACCTAGCACTAAGTAGCTAATATTGATTGATGTTTCTTATCAGTATTATGGTTAATTTTATTTGAAATAGCTAAAATGGAATGCCGCACCTGTGACAGCCGGCGCAAGATAATAACAACAACACAACGGGTGCAATTAAGCTATTAAAGGTCTAATTAAAGTTTTAATTAAGTCTTCATGAATGCTATTCCACGTTTCGCATCCTCAGCATGGTGCTGTAGTGCGCCTTATGCTCCGATTAACATTAACAAGCAACCAGGAGCAAGTCCGATATTCTATACCTAAAATTCACCGCGCAGTGAATTTTAACGCTCGCAAAATTAACCAGCCCGCTGGATAAAACTCCCGCGCTATGACTGGTCTGTTTATTTCGATGCGCCAACGCTCGGAATTATCACGTCCAGCGTTTATCGCAATCGGAAATTTCTCGCGTTTATAGCTGAGCCCGATTACCGTCTTTTGTTTTTCATGCACTTTATCGAACCTGCACGTTTTGCGGAGCGAGGCCCATACTTGTCTAAACTCAAAGTGAATGAAAATTAGGAACAGCTTCTAGGGAAGGAACGAAACTTCCAGGAACAGTGTCCAGTTATGTAGGGGAACAGGAAACGCGAGCACAAGTCCGTTAACAGAATGAGCAGCACCGGAATTTAAAATACGCATTGATAGCATTAGTCCACGAAAAAATGAAGTGTCAGTGCCTACGCGTATCTATCGTCTGGGGGTTCCTGATTCTTTCTTTAGTGCTCAAAGGAAATCCAAAAGCTGAGTTTGTGTGATTATCATCATTTTTTTATGGTAAAATGAGCGGTTTGTAACTGAGTTCTCAAAAGATTGAACAGGTACATAAGCAATAAAACCTAAAAACGAAATCAGAATACTAGGTCCGGAAACGGAATTCCAAAAACGTTATCGCTTCCGCTGTTCACCGTGCGGCTACAACCTGCATAGCTTGTTTTTATAGCGCAAAAGGTCTGATGTTTAATGGTATAACATTACTGCCATAAATATATTTGGACTTTGTAGGCGATACATTTCACTGAATGTCAGCGGATGCCGTGTCGCATATTTCCCATTTTTCAGAACTTATCCCGAAATTCAAAATCACCAACAAGCGAAAAAGTAGCATGTGGTCGAAAGCTCAGTACGTACTCTTAACGCTACCACAAAAAGTTAGTTCAGGGTCGCTAAGACTGAGCACTGGACCGCACATGTTTGGCATCGATTTAATCAGTAATAAATTTCGTTTTTTGGGTGTTGATGAGTACATTGAAGTACAAATACATTGAAAGTGGAAAAAGCAGCTGCTGATGAATTGGTTGCCGCCTGAGTACTTTGATTTTTTCATTGTTATATCAAATGATTTCCAAGATCAGCAAAAACGTGACCGGAAAGCGCATTCCGTTTTCGTAAATATATTTGCAGGACATCTAGAAGGTGACAATTTACCTTTGGCTCTGACTTTGATAATAAAAATCTAGTAATATGATCAACAAATCTAGCCGTTGTTAGATGTTATTTTGAAAATATGAATTGACTTCTAAATATCGGACATCTTTGAAAAAGATCAGACGATTGAAATACATGAAAATGGCTCTAAGGGAACGCGGGACACGGATTTATTTTTGGGGCTCTTTCAATCTTCATGCGTAGTTGCGTAATTAATAAGTTTTGTTCTGATATCGTAATTATATTTTAAAGCAGATAAAAAAGCCAAAAAGTTAGCTATCTGTACATTAGGTGACTGCATCAGTCGTCCTGGGCGTATGTCAACAGCGGAGAAGTTTTTGCATTTTCATTCCGCACACGGTGTTTGCGACAGTTCAGCAAAACTGCTTTCTAAAAAATTGTGCAGATCCTTGCGCGGCTATGTCTTCTAGATATTATAAGTAGACTACTTACTTTACTATCAAGAAATGGTCAGAATTTTGATTCATTTCGAAGCAAAAACGTAAGAATAACCATATGCTACACACGTATACGAGTAGCAATATCCATACTTTATTTCACATCCGCTCAGGGAGCTTATTTTTTCGGTCTCTCCCGAGAAGGAAGCTTGTTTCGAGGATGACAGATATTAATATATGATTCAGATTCCATCAACGCATCGGTTCCAATAGCTGTAACCGCAGATTCCAAATCCAAAATCGATTTTTGAAGGTTTAGAACACGTATAAGAGGGACTTGCACAGTTAGAATTTTCCGAAATTTTTATAACGTCCTGATTGGCAGATAAAGAAATCTAGAAGCTCGGTCTCTGAAAATTTTAGAGCCGAGTTTCGGGAGGTGCGTGTGTCAGTATTATTGGACAGCATGACATGACGCTTTTTTGTTGGTAAACAAAGCAGTTTTCGTTGGGAAACATTTTGGTCCGAAATAATTGTTAGCTATCCTGGTGAAATTGATATCGCAATAAAAGCTGCAATATCGAGTGGATTGATCATATTACCGAGTACAGCATGGAAGTTAAATACTAAAGTTTCAATGATTTACTGGCAAAATGGATCGACATGTTTCTTAAAAATATTATTATTAAATGGCACGTGCTCGCACACGCATAAAGATGCGCGTTAATAGAACATTAAACAATTCAGGTAGTGGATGGCCTGGCTTGATTGCAGATAAGAAATTTAGCCAGCTTATCCGGCCTAGGTCTAACGCGGATGACCAAAGACGTTTTGCTCTCAGAAAATTCTGCTGCGCTTTGTTGCGAGCGCTAATGACACACTGCCACGCCGCTCCCTTATGTCTTACGGCACAGCAAGCAAGTCGGCTGCAAGAAGACTGGAATGCGAAGCGCCGAAGTCCAAGCGGTTAATGAACCACCAGACGTGATTAAATTCAACTGCATCAAAATATTTGAGAAGCACAAGCGAGAGGAATTTAAATCACTATGGCCACTGTCCCAAACTGGACAAAATATAACAAATAAATAGTGAGAAAATTAGAATAATTATAAACGTTAGTTTTCATGATTACACTTTTTCGATGTCATCACCACACACAAATTTTGCGTTCCTGGAACCGATCTAATTTACGCAACACAAAAACCGTTAAATGCAACAATCCGATTCGCTAAAAGTCATTGTGATCAGTAGAAGGTTGCCTAAATCTGCAGCAGAATTTGCGTTAACGATCGCACTCATCGCAGTACTCAAACGTTGCTTCGAAAATCCAGGCAGGTTTCGGAATTTTCGGCCTAAAAACTGAACCAGGCCTTTCGCACTTTGAGCCCATTACCCCCTTCTTTTAATCAACATTCAGGTTGTTGGACCGTTCTGCCGCAAATACAAACTGGCAGATACTGTCGTCACTGTTACGTTATTCTCGAAGGCCGTAGCAGTGGCGACAACCACGTAATAATGCTGAAGTTCGCGATTTTCTGCCGTGGCTCCTCAATTTCGTCCAGGCCCCAAAAATTTTGTTAATTACTTATGTTATGTCCCTACTAGACGCCTGCAGAACGCTAATAGGGCTAAACGTCAAAATCCTTAACGTTTATTCGACTCGCA
>JAQGAU010001178.1:0-20944 GCA_034698045.1 Paramacrobiotus richtersi | reverse complement strand
ATGGCATATCAGCCGGGCACTGCGGGTATTGCAGGCCGAAAACCCAGAAAAGAAATGCTGCCACATGGCAGAATGGACCACACCGACTAAAGAAGACGCCGAGCTCAACGCAGTCGAGGGCAAAACCAAAAAACAGAAATGCATGCTCTGCGTGAATCATCATGCAGAGCCACGTCACCACACACGAAACCGCCAGCACAAGGCGCAAACACACAGACAGACGGAGAACGCGACCCTGAACGAGGGCGCACACCCTCGTAGTCGTCACAAGTGTACTGATATTTCAGTCAATCCGCATTTAGTGGAAAGTTTGGCCGTTTACGCAAATCTATTTATCCTCCGGAGAAATCCTTTTGCCCCCTCTCCTCCGTTTCATCCACGCGCTACCCTGCTTCAGAAAGATTAAAACACTATGTGAAATAAGCGATGTCTCTTTGCGGCTGTTGCCTGTGCCAAAAGCCACAGTGATACTAAGCAGGAGATGTTGCCCGACATTTCACCCGTTGCGGTTCATTATGATAATCAGCCTGTTGATCATAAATCAACCCACGCACAACTCAAATTTGGGGATGACCTATGGTGGCCCGTCTCGACAACGGCCGATTGCGATTCCTATTACCTATACATGAAACAGATTAATCATACGCTGTGCGAAGTAACACTTGATCCCATGAGACCGGAAATGCCTGTCAAGACAGCATCAAGACGTTTTGTTCACAATATTGGTACATGCATGTAGTTGTCGGTATATTGTGTATTCTCCGCCTCAGTTGTGCGTTGTACAAGATCCTAAACCTGCCGCACGGTGGAAAACTGTAAATTGCTAACATAATCCTTTGAACTTCCTCAAGTCCTGATCACATTCCCACTTGGTTCAATTCTTTCACGTTTATAACCTACTTCTTCGCTCAGACAGGATCCAGTGAATCCTTCGTTGCTCTTGAAAAAGCTGTTCGCATAAATCTGCGCCGTAGAAAGACTTTCCATGGAGAACAGAACTATTTTCAGCTTAAGCGTTTCGGGCGCACTCCACACGAATGCAACGGGTTTCGACACCATTACAAGCAGCATCAAGATCTGGTTCATATGCTATATCCTCCTATGCGCAGCGGGAATAATTCTCAACACCGGTATCCTCCTTGTTATCTACCGGCAACCCAAACTCCGGTCAAGATCCGGTTTCCTCATCGCCCACAACCAAGTCTTGGACTTTGTTCTCTGTATCGTGATTTTTCCATTAAGCACAGCCCGATTATTTGCTCGATGGACTGGACTCCCCTTCCCCGTGATACAATGCGAATGGGTGCACTTTTTGGAGATTTCTTTCGTCCAGATTGGCTACTGGGTGTCTTTATTCCTCGGGATCAACCGTTTCGTAGCGATCATCTTTCCCCATCGATACGCCAGCATTACAAGGAAAAAGGCCCTGACATTTTTTATCGCAGTCAGCTGGATTGTGGGATTAGGCGTCACCACTCCGAAACTGATTGACAAAATGCCAGCTCCTGGACAGGCACAGGCATTAACATGCGTATCAACAAAGATTGCGAATCCGGTGGTGCTGCAAGTGACAATTACGTTGGGGGCCTACTTTCCAATTGTAGCACTAGGACTGCTTTACGTGATTATCTTCGTTCATACGATGACCAAATTAAATCACAACCGAGTAAACGGAACAACCGGAGGTCAGAGAATACACAGCACGACGATCAGAAAGAAGATGGCCACGGCTAAGTTTTTGTTCATGTCGTACCTTTGGACCAGCATTTGCAGTCAGGTACCCGGCGTTCTGATTGCCTTGTTTCCGCAAGTGTGGAGGAGCAATGTTATGCTGCCATATTGGATGCGGTTCCTGTTGGTCGCGGGATGCATAGCTAACCCGGTAAACGATCCCCGTGCGATGATTGAAAACGTCCATTTTATGATTTGCTAACTAATTTGCAGGTATTTTTTGTCCTTTTGAGCGAGGATTACAGGACAGCGGCAAGACGCCTCTGCGACGATGTGGTGCATTTAAGGTTCAGCAAGTTGCTTTCCGTGGAGAACCAGCGGCAGGGTCCTCGATCGACTGGAACGGAAACGAAGCCCGACAACAATAACAGTATTAACGTCTACCGGACATAACATATTTTATTTTCATTTCAGTCATATGACATTTTAAGCTCATGTACGTATGTATTACATCATAAAGCAAAGGACTTGTCGACAAACAAAAATATTCATTCGGAAATATTAATTTAAGCCTGCGAACGAATGCAAAACGGAAAATCTAGATTCAGCTTGAAATACATGTCCAGACTGTAGCACTTCCCGTAACCCAATTGCACAGCCAGTAACGCTGCGCCAAACACATAAGTCGGGTGGTGCAAGACTAAAAGTGCGCCATTCAGACGCCACCGGTTATTGTTACCATGTATTCCAGAAGTCATGAACAATGTATGTACAATACGCATGTCTAAGGCTTTCTTCCAAAAACACAACGAATAAAAGGGTTAAAAAAACCGGAAATGCAGTCCCGTCTTCATCCGTTCTTTCCCATATTGTCAGTGAGTTTCTCGCGTGTTTTCCAGCGCGGCGCTTCAGAGAGGTAAGGTTATTGGCATCTTTCATTGAAACACGAGAGCCCATCTTACGTTACGTTTTACGCGCAAGAAGGGGAATATGATTCGCTGTTTCCGGCCGTGCCGAAGGTGCACGAATATCCTGTGTCGTCGGTGCACAACGCCCGGAATATGGACTGTGAATGTTTTGGCAACGCTTGGACAATTTCAGTGCCTTTCGTGATGGCACATTATTTCACTTTTTTTCAAGCCAGCTAGTTCTTCCAAGCTTAAGCTAGAAAAGACGAGAAAGTAGATTGATATTGGCAAAAACTGCATGGAACTCAGGAGGTCTACCGCATCTTTAAAACGTTCCTACTGCTGACACGCAGTTGTTGACAATTTCACTCTCGTGCGTGGAAACGTGTGAACGGAAACACGTGCAATTAAGGCTTACAAAACAGGCGCACCCCTAACTGACTTCCGGTGGAACTGCTATTTCTCCGTATATCGTTCGCAATTAAGGCATCTCCAGAAATGTTTGTGCATTTCTTGATGCTCACTTCCTGATGTGCAGGGAACCCTGCTTTGTGAGCTGTAGGGATTTGTACTGTAACTTCACCACGTTCTCGAAACCACGGCTTCCGGTCTTGTTTCTCTCATCTAATTCTTTCTTAGAGATTCTTTCTCGTACACCTTCCCGCTAAGGAGTGTCATGTAGTGTACGACCTTTGGTCCCTCGTGTATCGTACATGTGTGTTGTCTGCCGATGACCTGGCAGCAGTCAGATGTGCTCAGTAAATAGTCTGCACGGCAAACTCTTAAATCAGCTAGCGACGTACTCCTGAGCTGGCACAATAAAGATGCAGCTCAGTTTCGTGGCACTAGCTGTTGACGTTCAGCATCAACTTCTTCTCGAAACAGAGCGTTGTAAACAGTGCTACTGAAAGCAGCTCGTAATTTCGATTCATAAAGGGCATCTAGCGCAAACAGTTCGTTACGCGTACGTCATTGTCTTCGATTTCAGGACGGAATTTTTGCCGATAAGATGAAAAAGGAGAAGAAAACTGTTTATTAGTCAGGCAGTTACAGTGTGCTGAATCTCGTCCGATCATCATGAGTCGGTCCCCTAACGCTTAATTTACCAATTCACACAATTACTGGAATACATAAAAAAACATCCATGCACTTTTAAAAAGATGAGCAAGATAACCAGACAGGCGACACACGCGATTTTACATGAAAATGACTGACAACATCAAAGGACATTCCATTTGCAAAGGGCGATCACATTGTAAGGACGTTGACCGGGAGAAAACCACAGGATGACATAACGTAACGTCCAGGGGTCAGCCTTCTAACGTCGACGGATGTTCGCTGTTTTCGCATTTTGATTTGTTTGAACATTAAATTTAAACATTAAAAAAACAACCAAATTCGTTATCTCCACGCGCCGTAGACATAACAGGAAGAGTTCCCAAAACCGAAGCGGCATTACCCTTAACAATAGCCAAACTGAAACGTTGCTTAACAAAAGCTGTCATAGTGCACAAGCAATTATAGCGAAACAAATGCATCGCGTGTAAACTGTTGTCACGCGGCATTCACGCCTTATGGGTGCGTAGGCTAGATTATGATTGGATGTTCCTGTGTGACGTCATGATCGCTGGTCTAGCGTTAGGTGGATAAGTGAAGGTACGCGTGCAGCTCGATTGTTAGGTTTAGAGTTAATTCTTCTACTTTGAGCTTCGCTCGGATCTTGAAATAAAGATTGCCTTTGTTTCCGGGATCGAGGCTTTGGGTAGTTTCAGTGATTTAGAGAGATTTTCGGGGTAGATCTCTCAGTCTGCGTGACACTATTGTAACGTTTAACCTTGATTGACGGCAATCACGCGGAGGGTTATAACAGTGGATCTGGCCATGATTGCGCATGCCTGCGTTTGTATCTGTACTCTGGGGCCTGGGCACATGTCATGTAAGTACTGGAATACTTCCTGGGTATTACAAAATCATTAAAATTCACTGACATGAAAATTACGAAGAACCCGTCAACCGGCCCGGTTTTTAACTGGCGACAATGGCGTATCTATTGATTAAAACACAGTTCTATCGCATGAATTATATTATCATACATATCGCCATTCAGGACACTTCAGGCCGGGGGGTTTAAAACGCATCGCGCGTACATTACCGTAAATTCTAGTAAACTTGATTTTTGAGGTGTTATTTGTATGCGATACCTTTAATTCAATAAGTGTATCACAAGAATCCTGTTATACAGATCTGTATGTCGATCAGCTTTCTGAAGTACGAGTTTCCTGCATATGTTTTTAAAATAACTCCTTTACCCTGCAGAACAGTCCCATATGTGCTTCAACCAAACAAAGCACGATGTCGGAGGCATTGAATTTTTAGAATTACGCGATAACTTGAAGATGGAACTTTCCGATGATAATTCACTTGTAATAATATTATTTAAGCAATCCGCATTTTAGGAAACGCTGGACCGTCTGCGCGCCTTAATTCTGTGATTGCTTATGGTGGCCCTGTTTCGCGAACGGCCGTTTCCGATACGAGCAAATATGCACGAAACAGAATCAGACTATAGTATGCACAAAGTAACACTTGATCCCGTTGAGAGCGGAAATGCCTTTCAAAAGTGCATTAAGACATTTTGTGGGCAACAATTGCCGGTACGCTGTGTATATCCCATCTCCGCGGCACGCTGTACTAGATTCTTAATCCCTGACGCACAGGTGATCTTCCTCCAGTCCAGAGCGAATACTCAGTTGGAATAAGGTTTATTTTTTTTCACCTATGTCACGCACCTCTCCGTACAGGCCGGGTGCGGTAAGGCTTTCGTTGCTCTCGCAGAAAGCTGTTTTCACAAATCTGCGCCATACGAAGACTCTTCCATGGAAAACAGAAATTTTTCTAGCTTAAACATCTCGAAAGCATTCTTCTACACGAACGCCACGCATTTCGACACCATTACAACAAATATCAAGATTTGGTTCATATGCTACATCCTTCTTTGCGCAACGGGAATAAGTCTCAACGCCGGTATCCTCATCGTTATCTACCGGCAATCCAAACTCCGGTCAAGATCCGGTTTCCTCATCGCCCACAACCAAGTCTTGGACTTTATTCTGTGCAGTGTGATTTTTCCGCTAACTACATCCCCATTGTTTGCTCGATGGACAGGACTTCCATTGCCAGCAGTACAATGCGACAGGGTGCACTTTCTGGAGATTTCTCTCGTCCAGGTCGGCTACTGGGTGGCGTTGTTCCTTGGGATCAACCGCTTGGTAGCGCTCCTCTTCCCCCATCAATACGCCAGTATTACCACGAAAAAATCACTGGCATCTTTTATTGCGGTCAGCTGGATTATGGGATTAGGCTTGAACATCCCCAAACTGATGGACAAACTGCTACTTCCTGGATCGCCAGCGACATTTACATGCGGATCGACCGGGATCGCGAATCCCGTCCTGGTAAAAGTGACAACCACGTTGGGGGCCTACTTCCCAATTGGAGCATTAGGATTGCTGTATATGATTATCTTCTGTCATACTATGATTAAATTAAAGCAGAACCGAGTCAACGCAACAACAGGAGGTCAAAGAATACCCCACAGAAGAAACAGAAAGAAGATAGCCACAGCAAAGTTCTTGTTCGCGTCATACGTGTGGACCAGCGTGTGCAGTCAGGTACCCGGCGTTATGATCCCCTTGTTTCCGCAAGTGTGGAGAAGCACGATTATGTTGCCTTATTGGATGCGGTCCTTATTGGTGGCTGGATGTACAGCAAACCCGGTAAATGGCTGCCGTATGGTAATTATCAACTATCCATTTTATACCTTGTTAAATGATTTGTAGGTGTTCTTTGTCCTTCTGAGCGAGGATTATTGGACTGGAGTAAAGCGTCTGTACGGCGACGTAGTGCGTCTCACGTTTAGCAAGCTGTTCAACCTGTCTGTTGAGAATCAACGGCAGAGGCCAAATAGTTACCGAATGACTGCAGCGGAAACGAAGCCCAACAGCACTAACGATTCTTAGCATTTGCCGGATTATCCAGCTTATCCGGCCCGGATATGTTATTTATAAAAAAAGTTACCGAGTTTAGTCTTTGAATATTGCTGCATGTCATTAAAACTGCGCGTGGGTGTGGATCGTCATGCTCTTTGGAATATGATGATTATGCATATGCATTGCCACCTGCATAGTTATCGAGTAACTATATCAAAAAAGAACAGTTTATAGTATGTCTAATCAGAGCGCTTTTTCGGCATAGTCTTAATCTGCTAATTTTAACCGTGCGTTGCATTTAAATCATGGGTTATCCGTATACCGGAAACAAACAAACTACAACTATGTGTGTTACTTATTCTGCACGTAGAGGTAATGTAGGTCTCATTTTCTTTCTCAATGCTGACCGGCTGTCCTGGCTTAAACGGGAGTATTCTGTTGAGTGAACTGCTCGTTATACCTATGGCTCCCTTAGGGAACATTAATTAATGCCATTGACTCCAGGGCGAAGGTCTCGTTCACCTTGGAACACTATTGATGACCAACAGTAATACCGAAAGTAAGAGCAAAAGTAGCACCCCCACAGAAAAACATTAGTTATAGATAGGCGATGGAATATTAGCGAAACAGCAACCAAAGCATCCCCATATTGCGTATGTCCTGGCAAAAGGCAGGGTTCCCGAAGTGCAACAAAACGACAGCTGAAACGAAAGGTATGTCCCAGGAGTGACCATGACTGATGATCGTCTGATCATTGACCGTGTCAAATAAAATTTAAATCTTCTACAGATAATCTTCTGGATTTTACCGGCAAAGAAGCACCACGTTGTCGCATAATAATTTGCAGCTTCTTGATCAAATTTGCTACGGTCTGGTACATCCAGAAACGACATCTCAGCCAATCGCTCCATACCGAATTAATTCAGCGTATGTTTATTCGATGGTAATATATAACTAAACAATTTGTAGTATTCATTATCTTACTTTTAGACAACTAATGGTACTTGATTTTAACTCAGTTAAATTATAATGAACGCTCAGTTGAATGTGCCTTTATTGCCAGCGATAATAGGGACCTCGGAATACTGATATTCTAAGAACTGAATCCGGATGCTTACCTAATCTTGGATCTCTCTTAAATTCAAGGGCTAAAGTAAACTGCTATACATCACTGCGTTGGGCGGCAGTTGGAATCCATGTGTTTATCTGCCCAGTTTACTCAAATGTGGCTCTGAAAGCGCGTTTCCGAAGGTGCATTTTTCGCAGTAATAAATCGTACATTCTGCTGAGGTTCTGCGCGCATTTTGTCATGTACACATGTGCAAGGTCATACGGAAACACATGAACCAATAACGGAAACTCAGGATCCATTGATCCTGAGAACACGGCCATGCTCCTAATTGATTTCCGGCGACCTTAATCTCGTCCGTACGTTTCTTCTAATACAGCGAAAATGTCTGAACGTTGATTGAGACGTGTGCGGAGTACTGTTGATGTTTTGGTGGTTTTCCGTGAATCGTTGTGTTAACGGCCGGCCAAAGGCTTTTAGCGCCAATATTGCTACGTATTCGGCATACATATAAGAGGTAATGGGACCGGAAGGAAAGTGGAGGTCATCGGCGTCACCCGGCATCCCCAGCAATTAACAATTTAACGCTGTCAAAATCCTATACTCGTGACACAAATCAATGCCAAATGATCCCCAGTGGCATCGGCACAGGGTAATCAGAGTTCCGCACTGCGCTACGCTGCAGTGATGTACCGGACCAGTGCCAGCATAGGCCGTCAATGAAGTCCAGCTGGTGGGCTGCAGGCGGCAGTGCAATAAAAGCGCCTCTTGTCTGAATGCTACTGATGCAGAATTTAAAGAAAATTACAAGCGTTAGTCCTGTAATCGCATTCAGGTATATCCCGTCCCATGACCAAACTTCATTGCTAAACTTCCGTGAAAAACTGATCCTTGGTTTGCCGCTGAATGGGCACACTGTGACCCTTAAGTCTCCGGATGAACATTCCCTTCTTAGTCAGATAAGCGGTGCCGGCGAGGGGGGCGAATACAGCTCCAAACCCGGAGTAGTGTGCTACCGGGAAATCTGCCAACGTGGCCGGTGGAGCGGTGTTGGATGGAATTCTTGCTGGAGTAAACAGCCTCAAACATGGAAAGTTTTCCCCGCAAGGAACATGGCGAGCTGTCCCGGGGATGATAACCGGAAGCAACAATCCCAGTCAAAGTTTCGACACAGTGGCTGGAATAGTCGGCGATGGAGAAGCTGGGGGGCGACTGATTAGGGCTAAGCCGGGTATTAAAGCTGAGAAAAGCGAAAAAACCTCAAATCCTAACCGTGATGCGCGTCCCAAGCTGTGCCGTCGACGGCGGGCGGGCGGGTAATACCGGGTGCAACGTGAGATTTTTCGGTGATGAAGAATCATTCAATAATGTCCCAAATCTGCGGCCGCGGCAAATTAATTATGATTAGCGCATACAAGGTCCCATCCGCTCCGTGCAGGCACGACCAGTCGGTCTGGAAGGACTGGAGCGGGTGGAGTATGTGGATGCTCATGTGTGGAAGCGACATCTCGGGACGGGCAGCGAGACGGTCCTGGCGACTCAACAGTTTGCCAAAGATATGGATCACAATCGAGGTCTCCAAACGCCTACGAGGGTCACGATGCGGGTCACATCGTGGCCAAGGAGTTGGGCGGTCCGGGACACGAGACGTACAATAATCAGCGGTGACGACGACTTTAATGCACCCAGAAATCCTATACAGGGTGATTTGGCCAATCCTGAGATCCGCACTTCCGATTTACCGTTTCACAGGCAATATGCATAACACCATTAGTACTGCATTGCATTTATAACGACAGTTGTATCACCTCATTGTTGTGGGCGATGGGGGACTTGAAAATCGCATATAACGTTAGCGTCGAAATGTTCCGTCCTGTCCAGTACGGGTTTGGTACGCGCTACGGTTCCGAGATCGTTGCCCACGCTGCGCGAGCTTTCCTGTTAAAGGAGTCACCAGGAGTTAAAGTGTTCCTTAAAATCGACTTCCGGAATGCTTTCAACATGATCCGTAGAGACCGTCTTCTCGATGTTGTATACGACGCCATTCCGGAATATTACCGCTTCATTCATTCCGCCTACGGAAGCCCTAGCACGCTGTTTTGTGGGGACAATGCAACAATTTCTTCCGCTGCCGGTGTCCAACAAGGGGACCCCCTTGGACCACCTTTATTCTGCCTTTTACTTAATCGACTATCCCAGGATGTGCGGGCAGATTTGAGTTTGTGGTACCTCGATGACGCAGCGTTCGGCGGAGACTTGGCCCAGATATTGGATTTGTTCGAGAAACTCCAGGTTGGCGCAGGTGCGGTAGGACTGGAACTGAACATGAGCAAGTGTGAAGTGTATGTTTTCGGTGGGACCGATGTCGAACGTATGGACACTCTCGGCTCGTTTCTGGAGGTATATCCGGACGTCCAAATCGTAGCGGCCGACCATCTGGACTTGCTGGGTTCACCTTTGCTGCCGTGTGGGGTTGTGCGGTCAATAAAGGAGAAGTTGTCTGCCCTGGAAGTATTGATCAACCGGCTAGATATTCTGCCAGCACATCAGGCCCTGTTCTTGCTTAAGAACTGCTTAGCGATCCCGAAACTCCTGTATCTTCTCCGAACTGCAGAATGCTGGAAGCACGATGGTGAACTGCTACAGTTCGATCAGATGATTCGTAGCAAGACGGAGATGATTACTAACGTAAAGATGACCGAGTGCATTTGGAAACAAGCGTCTCTGCCTTTGAAATTTGGTGGGCTGGGGCTTATTCGCGCAACAGACTTAGCTCTTCCGGCTTATATCGCTTCGTTGACCGCAGCGTCTGAATTCATCCGGATCATCATTGATGACATGAGCGCCACTTCATTGACCGCGGATGTCGTGCAGGTTTAGGTCGACCGAACCGAACTGGAGCCTCCTCCGCCTGAACTCCAAAGGCACCAAGCGGTGTGGACGGATGTGCAGCATTCCAGTATCCTGGCCAGAATGATGGAGACCGCCGACGTAATTACCTCTTCGCGTTTGTTGGCAGCTTCCTCACCTGAGTCTCGAGCCTGGTTGACTGCACTGCCTGTCGCTACGTTTGGGAACTTGCTGGAGGACTCACACCTTAGAACTGCAGTAGCCATCCGCCTGGGCGCAGAGGTTTGTAAGGTACATCGGTGCAGATGTAAAATGCAGGTCGACGTTTTTGGCCACCATGGATTGAGCTGTAAGCGAAGCAAAGGCAGTCACCCTCGACACTCGGCGCTGAATGACGTTGTTCGGCGCGCCCTTGTTTCGGCAAATGTTCCTGCTATTCGGGAACCTCCTGGTCTGGACAGAGGCGACGGTAAGCGGCCGGATGGGCTGACCCTGATGCCTTGGAAATCCGGCATGCTGCTCGTCTGGGACGTCACGGTCGCGGACACTTTCGCAGTTTCATACATTGCCCGGACCTCTTCAATATGCGGAGCCGCCGCGGACCAACGTGAGCGAGGAAAGGAAACGCGATATACCACCCTCTCGGACCGTTATATCGTCCAACCAGTGGCGTTTGAGACGATGGGTAGTTGGGGGACGCAAGCGAAGTCTTTCCTGAAAGAGCTTGGACGCAGAATTCGAGAAAACAACGGGAATCCTCGGACAATGGAATTCCTCCGACAACGGATAAGTGTTGAAATCCAGCGAGGGAATGGAATCTGCGTTATGGGGACGGTTGATACAAGCAAGGAACTGGAAGACGTATTTTTGTGTTTTAATGTGTAACTGCTGTTGCTGTTGTACGCTGTTCTTTTTAGCGTCTCTCTTTGAATTTATGTTTGTTCGTTTCTTCTATCGTTGTCGCTCGAGTGAAGCATTCACACCATTAAAGCTTTATTTTATACGTTAGCGTCCTTTTTTTGTCTCTTCGGCTTAGCATGAGACCTTGATGTATGTTTCAAAAATACCTAAAAGGCTGCTACCAAGATGTGCTGCGTGTCTATTGAGGAATTTTGATGGGTTCAGTGGGTCTGAATCCAAAGTATAGGATGAGAAAAGTTGACTTGGTTTAAACGAAACTTACAACTGAAGTGTATAATGTATCATGTTCAAGTTAGTTTTTGTTACATCAGTACATGTATTCATGAAAGATGTTTGACACTAATTATAGCTCTGCAGGTATGTCGCTACCCGATTAACCCGATTGACCGGTTTGCCTGTGTGATGCCGCTGCATGCATGGCGCAACCGAAGCTTGACCGAAGTTGTATTTACACGTTGTTTTACAATGGATTCGTCGGTTCAGGATAATGTGAAAATGTTGATAACTGGCACATATTGCTAATGGGTAGCCTGTTAGTTGCCTTGTGAAATTGGGATGTACGACGCCAAAGCTGTTTGGTAAACTGGCCGTCCCAGGATTGACATCAAAATCAACATGCGGATCAATGATATACAGATAAGAACCAGGCTTGCTCAAGATTTATTCAAGTTGCTTGGTTAAAAAACGCATTATGTTATAGATATTTCTCCATTACTTCCTTCTGCAGTCTTTTGACGTAATGAAATGGTTGAGGTAATGGTTCTATCTTATGCTCACAATCCATGCATTTGACCACCATTCTCTAGTGTGCGGATTACTGGCCAGCGCGTTAAGGGGACCACGCGCGTTGTTGGAAGACAACTAACAACTACTGCTCCCTTATTGCTTATCTTCTTTTAATTTCAACTGTAATTGGAAATTAATGTTTTAACTCCACGTTTTGCAGAAGAAGGTTGTTGGTTCTAGTGATCAAACGGTCTGTGCTATCACGAAGCTGAAAGGTCATGCGTTGCTTATTACATATGTGTGTGGCTTTTTATTCGATTGGTTGTACAGCTATCGTGTGTAACTGTTTTGCTTTACAATCTCACTGCTTCCATAACTTATTCCAGCAAGTTTGTTATCCCGAAAGCGTCGCGTACAACAAATGAGAATGATACTGAACGAGTGAAAATTTGTAAGAAACACCTACCATGGTATGCCAGACGAAGACGTTTATATTTAAACACAACATTCGCATCTTGGTATTGCAATTATTTATTGTATTGGAATTTTTTGGCCTATTAAAGAAAATTACATATGTTATTAGCGTGAAGACAATTAAAAATTATCTTATTAACAGATACAGAAACTGACTGGATACCGGATCATGTTGAGCTATATCACTGTTCTGGTGTTTGTACCGTCTCGGAACTGCTCCCGGTGTTATGGTCAGTTCTATGATAACTGATATCGAGCCAGGAAACAGTCAATGGATTTTTATGGGAATTTCTGTTTATTGTACAGTATATTGGTGTTCCAGGCTCGACGTGTAAGAACTGCACCCAGTGGTTTATGGGATTTATTGTTCGCTAAACCAACCGTAAGTACAACGAGTAGTTCATTAAAACAGGAAACTCACGCTTGAGCCAGGTTAGCGACTGTTAGTCGTTCACCAAAGACACAGGAAATGAAAGCCGACGTTACGTTCACGAGCAAAATCAGTAACACACATAGTTGTAGTTCATTTGGTTCCGGCCTTCCCGAACTATATCGATATCTTACGTCTCGAATGCAACACCCAGATAAAGTTGACAGTATGTGCAAAGAAAGCATCCTGGATACGAAACAATTTCTTTTTTGACACAGCTAGTACTACGTAAGTGCGAGAACAAGGCAATTTTTTCGTAATATTTCAACTAACATTTTTATTCGTACGAGAAATGTAATTTCATACATCAGTGCACAAGAAACAAAATCCGGTACATTTTGATAAATAATATATCCGCAAAATATCAAGAATGGTTAGACTGCTGGGTTCAGTTCCAGTCCGGTATCGATCGGCTGCTAATTGGACCTTGCCACTGATTGTCTACGGAAATCAACTTCCTCAACCTTAGATGCGCCATATCATTACAGAGGCGTTTGGCTGCAGTCAAATAATCCTCGCTTAGAAAGACAAAAAA
The DNA here is from genome assembly GCA_034698045.1 of Paramacrobiotus richtersi. Lineage (NCBI taxonomy): Eukaryota > Metazoa > Tardigrada > Eutardigrada > Parachela > Macrobiotidae > Paramacrobiotus > Paramacrobiotus richtersi. The sequence goes on along the minus strand of JAQGAU010001178.1, from coordinate 7,371 downwards.
CACCTAAAAATCATTTAGCAGAATATAATACAAGAATTTGGGAAGCTATCACACGGGAACCACGTACCGGGTTCGCTGTGCATCCCGCCACCAGTAGGAACCGCATCCAATATGGCAGCATAACATTACTTCTCCACACTTGCGGATACAAGGCGATCAAAACGCCGGGCACCTGACTGCACACACTGGTCCATACGTATGACGCGAATAAGAACTTAGCCTTGGCCATCTTCTTGCGGATAGTTTTGGTTTGTGTCCCTTGAGCACCGGCTGCTACATTCACTCGGTTCTGCTTTAATTTCATCATTGTATGGAAGAAGATAATAGCGTAAAGCAGTCCCACAGCTCCAATTGGGAAGTAGGCGCCCAATATCATTGTCACTTGAAGCACCACCGGATTCGTAATCCTGGTTGATATGCATGTTAACGCCGGAGTTCTTCCAGGACCCGGTAGTTTGCCAATGAGTTTCGGGGTGGTGCAGCCTAGTCCCATAATCCAGCTGAATGCAATAAAAGATGTCAGTGCTTGTTTTGTTGTAATGCGAGCATATTGATGTGGAAAGAGAAGCGCTACGAAACGGTTGACTCCGAGGAACAAAGACACCCAGTAGCCAATCTGGACGAGAGAGATCTCCAGAAAGTGCACCCATTCGCATTGCATTACGGGCGGTGGAAGTCCAGTCCATCGGGCAAACAGTGAGGACGTAGTTAACGGAAAAATCACGCTGCAGAGAATAAAGTCTAAGACTTGGTTGTGAGCAATGAGGAAACCGGATCTTGACCGCAATTTGGGCTGCCGATAGATAACGACGAGGATACCGGCGTTGAGAATTATTCCCGCTGCGCATAGGAGGATGTAACATATGAACCAAGTCTTAATGTTTGCTGTGATGATGTCGAAACGGGTGGCATTGGTGTAGAGGGCTGTTTCCAATACGTTCAAGTTTGAAAAAGTTCTATTCTCCATGGAAATGCCTTTTTAAGGGGGTGTGAAAACAACTTCCTCCAAGAGCAGCAAAAGGTGTATTGCACCCTGCATGAACAGATAGGTACATTATTAACGTAAAGGAATTAAACCCCGCGCCGCCAAGTTGTCGTATACGCGTGTCGCGTTGTACGGAAGGAAGCTCCAATTATAATAGTGAGTGTAACAATTTCCACCGTGCATCAGGGATCAGGAATCTGGTACAGTGTGCAGCTGAGGTGGGATAAGCATAGTGTGCCGGTAACTATTGTTCCCAAAATGTCTTGGTGCTCTCATGAATGGCACTTTCGCTCTCAAGGGAATTAAGTGTTGCTGCGTGTAGCGTCTGATTTTATCTCATGCAGTATGTACGCGCATCGGAAACGGCCATTGGTCGAAACAGGGCCACCACAGGTCATCACAGAATTTGAGTATGCGTGAGTTGATTTCTGATCAACAGCCTAATCAAATACGAATTTGTTCCGCTGGCTTTCGAAGCATTTCGAGTCTGGGGAAAGGAGGCAGTGTTTCATCTTGACGAAAACCGAGGGCCGACGCAGCGCAGTTCTAGATGACCAAATAGCATGTTGCTTTCGCTTCCATAACAGCAGCATTTTGTTACCAAAGGGACATGCTGTTTCTGTGCCTGGCACTTTTGACGACGATTATAAGCGGAGCCAGTTTTGATTGTATGTGATCGTAGCTGTGCTTTGAAATCTGTGTTTAATGGAAGCGTAGGTAATGGATCCTGAGAAACGGCCGTGCCCTGCTTAACTTCCGGTGACCTTAATCTCTCCGTACGTTTGCCGTACAGTAATACGGCCAAAATGTCTGAATGGTTAGTACATGTTATTGTTTAAGCTCATAGCAGAAATATTACAAATGATCGTATATCGCGTGGCGTTAACCTGCAGTTGCTAAGACTCATAATAATATTAAAATGTGCTTGTTCCCGTGCACCAGGCAGAATACATACAGGTCTTGCTAAAGTCTTAAAGATAGGGCTGCTCGATTCGGAGCAACCATATCAAAACGCAACAGTACTTAAGGAAGCACGCACATCAAGTAAGCGCTGTAAGGGGGATTCCAGTAATAATACTGACAGAGTTATGGACAATAACAGTAAAAATTCATTGTTTGATTATTATGTATTTATGTGTCCACATTACACCGACAACAGAATCTACCGTGTACAACAGGAAAAACAACAACACCGAAGTGCCATTGAAATTTGTATAAATTGTCATGAAAACGTGGCAGGTGTGGTTGTAGTGCCATCTGCCAGCACTGAGGCCAGTCTTCTACGGGTACGTTTGACGTTCCCACTGCCCGCAGTGGAGAACTAGCCAGCCAGCATGGTGAACCTTTCGGCCACGGACACTCCTGAGAGCCCGCTGCGCGACGATGACAGTGACATGGCCAAGATTATGTCGGGCCTGGCCGACACGGACTCGCCCCTGCCCGACGACGACGACCTCGATGACGGCCTGGGCGCCAACGACGGCGAGACCCTGCGCAACCAGGTACTGTTGGCCGATGCGCGTAACGGCATCACTCTGCGTCAGACGATGAGCAACTTGACTTTGTGTCTTAAAGGAGCCAGATTAGTTCTGTTTACTGAACAGCACCAGAAGACCGGAACTGTTGTCTCAAAACTGCTCGACCCATTTCTCTTCAGCTTTAGTTTGTAGAAAAGCATGAGCACCTCAGGATCCATTTGTACTTGTCTCTGCAGCAATACTCAATAGGCTATTTCTAAATAATTTTGCGAAAAAAACGTTGTGGCTACCGAGAGCAATGAAATTACCATCCCCGTTATATGGTTAAGTTAACGAACGAAGCGAGCGAGGTTTACCATCTAAATTTGGGCCAAGAGGTCAATTCGCATTTTAGCGTTTTCTCGCAAACCCTATCATCATTGGATTTTCGTACGGTTCATTGTTGTTTTGTGCACTCAACTTGTATTCGATGTCTTTACGCAGTTGTGCTAATTTGTATTACTTGCTCACTCTGCAGCCCAACTTTGCCATCTTTCGTCAACGCTACATCGACCGCCTGAAAGGACAACTGCACGCCCTCGACGCGACACTGAAAGCGCAGGCCATGGAGACAGAGGCCATTGAGAACGAGGAGGAGACCAATGCCGACTGGATGTGGGACATCCAGCAGAACTACGCCCGCCTGGAGAAGGACACCGCCCAGGTCAGCGACCAGTGTCTGCAGCTGAAAAACGAGCTGATGGAGCTGCAGGAGGAGTTTACCGGTGAGGAGAAACGCCTCGGCCAGGAGGAGAAATACAAGGCGGACCTCCTAGAGAACGGTACGTTATGACACCCCAGCACGAGCGTAGCATGAAATCCCTCCAGAATGTGCTCAACCAGCGTCGGATTTTTCTCAAAATCGTTCGGCAGAGTGCTGATAAATGTTAGGCACTCTACTTATGCATCCGCGACTTCCTGCATAAAAACTTCTTGCATACTGCCTTCCAGCATGTCTTGTTCAAGCTTCTAGTGCATGTCTTGTTCGAAAGATAATCAACGTCACTGAAAGGTCACCGTCTGTTCTGTAGAAGGCAGGAATCAGCTGGAGATTGAGCAGCTGAACGATCATTATCACAAGTACTACCTGGAGAAGGAGCAGACCTACAAGGACGCCAAGATTGTCGATGTGGGCATAACACGCCAGAAGAAGGAACTGGCGCTGGCCAAACTGCACAAACGCCATCTGGTATGGTATGTCACACCATATGGCCAACTAACACAACAACGCTCAGCGATTTTGCACTGGTACCGGTTTACGCTTTCTATGTCTTTTTTTATTTTTATAATACTCGAGTTTCAAATTTCTTTATTTTTACCAGTAGTGTAATTATTTTTCCGATACTATTTTATTGCATTCCTTAGTGCAGCCATCATCGGCGAGCGCACTTAACTAGTTGTTTTAATTTATTTATTTTATTTATTTTGTGTATAGGACTTTGAAGTATACCGCTACCAACGGCAGATCATCACCGGTGAAGAACGCCTGGAGCTACGCGCCGCCATCAAGCGCCAACGCCTCGACGACCTCTCCGCCCTGAAAAACGACAAAATGGAAACGGAAGCAGAGCTGGAGACGCTGGAGCAGCAGAGTGCCGCCATGTCGCGCGCCCTGACCGCGGAGATGCGCGCGTTGGCCGAGCGGAACCAGCAGGCCGCCCAGCTGGCTGACGAGAGGAAGGCCAGCGGCGACGCCTTCCGCAGTGTCCTGGCCGAGCACCACGGCTACCGGAAGGATATCCGTCAGCTGCAGACTGACCATGAGCACTTGACACTGGTGACCATCCGCTGTCAGCGGGAGGTAGTGGCCTACGACAAGCGGATCGAGGGCTTGAACCGCGATCTGCAGTTCTTCTATGAGAAACACGCGGAAATGACCCGGCTGACGGCTGCACTCACGGACAAGGCTGTGGCTCTGACTAAGGTACGCCTCTGTACCGGACCTACCTGTCTTGGTTAACTACAGATGCTGCGATATCGTACATACTCTTTACACTTCTTATTTAAAATCTCCCTGTTATATGAAGGATTCAACATTTTTTATGTTATGATCTTCGATTTATGTGTGCTTCAATTTCAATTTCAATTCAATTTTAATCTTCAGTTTCGTTTATTCTTAAAATCGCATTCAGTTGTCTGATTTATTCACAAGATATATATTATCAGCGTTTGGTTCGTTCATATTTTTTCAGTTTAGTATAGTTTTTTACGTTAACCGATACTTTTCGTCAGTTATATCAACAAATATTTTACAGTGTAAGTATGTGGATCATGCAGCAGTATGTTGTAGTTAATTGATTTTGAGTAACTATAGCGGATGGCTGATATATAACCTTTATCCTGCAGTATGAAAACCAGCGGCAGCGAGAACTCCAGGATATCCGTGAAGAGTTAACAGCTGAAATCAAGAAGAAGAACGACGCAGAAATGGTTCTGCACGAGAGACTGATGGAGAACAAGTCCTTCAGCAAGGGCGCGCGCTACTCCTTGTCCGAATTCAACAAGCTCGCCGACAAGCTCAATCAGCTGGTAAGTCCGTCGAGCAAATGCCGGCTAAAGAGTGGCGACGTAGTGTGTGATAATATGATTTGCATTGTAGAAAGAAGAAGCCGGCCAGCAGGAGTACGAGATAGCGCAGCAAGCTATCCGGCGCATCGAACTGACCAGCGACACCGAGGCCAGGACGGAGGAACTGGTGCGCCTTGCCGTGGAGGTGCGGCAGCGGGAACAGCAGCTGAAAGAGGCCGTGGTGGGCTTGGAGCGCGACAGCGCCCTAATTGACCGCCGCCAGGACCACATCAACCGTCTGCAGGCCCGACTGGACGCGCTCATCCAGGCCTCTGGGGTCAGTCAGCCTTGTGTACTTCTTTATTCGTTTATATGCACAGTACAGCATATACTACAGAATAGACAACAGTATATACTACTAGAAAATGTGTATACGACCACGTATTCGTATATACATAGTTGAATTGTGCGAATATGGATATCTTGGCCTTATTACTATAGAAGTGAGAACATTCTCATCCGAGTCAGCAGCTTTTATATATCTTAAGTATGTCGATATGGGGACAGGGTGAGGAAGTGCGCCCGATCGAGATCCAGTTGGCCAACCTGCAGTCGGAGATATCGGGCTGCGAAGAGCAGCTGCGCAAGCTGAAGAACGACTGGCTGCGCTACCAGACGAGCATCGTACGGCTGAGCGAGCAGCGCGACACCGTCCACGCACAGGCATGCGATCTGGACAACCAGGCCTTTATCGCCAACTATAAGCTCAACCGACTGAACAGTAAGCGAACGATGGCGTCGACACGCTCGTCAACAGACTGACCGACAGGTTTTGTGAATGACAGAGGAGATCGGGGAAGTGGAGGCCGAGTGCGGTGAGTACGCGCGGACGGAGAAGAAGATCCAGGAGCAGATTGGCCGGGCCAGTCAGCAGTTGGCCCGCTTCAGTCAGCAGCAGCAGGAGACGGTCATGAAGGCGCTGGATGCTGAGCACGCCGCCATTGAGGGCCTGCGTCGCGAAGAGGTGCGTCTGGAGGAGGAGAAGGCCCGCCTGCAGCAGACGGTGCAGCAGCTGAGCTGCGCCGAGCAGACTATCTACGACACCAAGTACGTACCGTGCTACCGTAACTGCAATCCATTCAATGTCGGCTTTATTGGCTAGCTGCATGAACTGTACTGTGTAGATGTTCATGGCGGGTTCATTTGGAATTGTCTGTTAGGGAGAAGACACTGATGTGGGAGCGGAAACTAGAGCTGAAGAAACAGGCCAAGAAGTCGCTAGAGGAGGACTTTAACCAGGACCAACTGGAGGCGCTGAAGAATGAAGTTCACAAGCTGCAGGTACGCTACTATACGTACACCCGTACATGTACAGGGCCATACTTACTTCATTCAGTATTAATTGTTCGTTATGCTATCGGTTTAATTGTTCAAACATCTAGTTGCCATTGTTCCTGTTTGTGTTAGTTACAGGCATCTATAACATAATCGTTAAAATTATTGTCCAGTGATAGTGCAAAGTCTACTACGTAATATGCAGCTACTCTATAGTCTTTGTGAATTGTACTATGTTGTTGAGCATGCGCATGTTGATAGTATTGATCAGTGCTTAATAATCTGGGCAATAAGTTCGGCTTTAAGGTTTCACAGCATTTGCGGGTTCAATTCCCACTGATCATGAATGCTTTAAATCGATACTGTGAAATTACATACCGTAATAGTGTAAGCATTGATTTGTTTAATACCATTCTGGAATTCAAGCAGGGTCTCTTAGTGAGGTATCTTAAGGGTCTTCCGATGAGTTTGTTCGGGTATTGGGCCAGCAGTGTGTTTTGCTCAATCACCCATGTCGCTCTCCGATCACCTCACCAATGGGCTCTTCCAGTATATGCGGGGGCATCGGGATCTCTTCCGATGTGCGCTCTGATGGGCGTCGACTGCATTGCGCCAGTGGCGCTACTACTGGCAGCCGACGGGCGATCTTGTCCATGAGGACGCGCAGCACGGCGTCTTCGCTGCCGCTGGGCAGCATAAGATTAATGGCATTCCAGATATTGTTGGCCGTGCGTTCGGCACTCATTGCTGCGAAGACCAACCAGTCTCTAAAAATATTTCTCAAGATTTCGTTCGACGGCGCGTACCTGGAGAACTATAAGACTGTTTTGACGGCATAGCAGGGTTCGCCTGCTTGGATAAGTTCTTCGTATTCTGCATGAAAGTACGCCAGCCCAAATCGTCACACACGTTTGCTTTTAGCCGGTTTTTTAGTTAAGCCACGATGCGTAACTGGACTCCTTCTTCGTCAACCTTAGAGACATTACTTTTGAGAGAGTTGTAACATCTGTTGATATAGAAACGGAG
>JAQGAU010001177.1:0-20945 GCA_034698045.1 Paramacrobiotus richtersi | reverse complement strand
CACCAGATGATCAGCAGGTCAGCGTACGCTAACGACACCTGCAATCGACAGAGTCCAATTTGTATGATATTTCGGTGCCGAAACTTGTTCCTTTAGAATTAAGTTTCTGTAAAATCATTATTTCCGTGTGTATGTTTTTAAACGTTCTCCCAACGGTGATCAGACCGGTTCACCCACTAATTATTTATAGATTAACTTGACCTGCATATAATGATGTTTTTAATCAGATACTATGATTTCCATTAACTGATCATGGAAAGCCAACCAGCTGGAAACACCCAGATGACCTTCGATTACTAATCAAAAGGAGCAGCACAATCAGATCCTCTTGGGTGAATGCTCCGCACGTGAGGGCAACGATCAGAAAAAGTACACAACCAGATCATGCAAAAACTGGGTGAGATTCACTCAAAATGCGTCATTGGCGGCCTGGTACACCGAACTGTAATTTCGCAAACTAACAAACTGCATAATGCATGTAGTATGCTCACTATACAGTACTGTATTTTCCCGTAACACTGATAGTATTAAAGCTGGATGATGAAGGTTAGCTTAATTACCGTGATACCCCGTGATCATCATATCCGCTTTCGTCTTTTTGCCAAATAGTCACGCTCGAAAACCTCTAGAATCAGTACGTGATTAAGTTCTCCTTTTACAATGGACCGTAGAGTCGTAGTTCTCTAATTAAATGGCGTGCATCTTGCGCACGTCGATATCGACGTTAGATGGGTCATCTATCTGGGAAACCGAGATCATGCTGTTGCTGAAATGATTTCCGCTGTATGCGTGATACAGGTAAAATATTGCGTTTAATAATGAAAAAAGTATTAATAGATTCCAATCAAATTATCATTGGGTAGTTTACAGTAGCTCGGACTAGTTTCCTTGTACTCATAGTAACCAATGATGTACAGGAACACGACGTAAGGTATGCTACATTTCTTACACAAGCACATCAGCCATTATGATAACTGATACGATATAACCGTACTGCGCGCTTTCTTTGGAGGATAAAAGGTTACAAATTGACAGCGTTAGTGCTAGCACCGTTCCCTCAACGAAAAACTCTTCCAGTGTTTTTATATAAACTGCACATGATTTCAAAAAACGATCGTGGCGGTGCCAGGATAAAGCCCAGCCAATGTGTTCCAAGCAGAACCTTGTTGATCTCCCATCCGCCTTTCATTCCCAACAAACCAACTCAATGCAGGGCATCGATCTGGATTAGTCCGCGCGACACTGGACCAATTTAATTCCCGTCACCCAGACAAATTATTGTGATAATCATTCCCGCTGCTGCGGCCGCTGCATTGTAAATCAACTTGCTCATCGCGGACGTACAAAAAAGCTGTCTGTGTAGTGTTTCAACCAGGAAGTCCTCCTCGTGCGTGTGATCATGCTGTTTGTGATAGTCACGCCTGGATGAGCTTGTTGACACTTGGAATGCAGTGATTAACGAGCGGGAGCAAATCCCTAGTTAATGGACGACATAACACTTGCGGAAATTCAGACACTGTAGTGCATTATGTATATGCCTTTAGGCTGTAGGGCTTTTTTTCAAATTTCCAGTCCTACTACTCGTATAATGTTAGATAACATACGCGTTTGTACAAAAATGCAAAACATATTTATTTACTGGCAAAATCTGATCAGATAAAAACTCGGTTCCAGCTAGCAGCTCTTCTTCTTTCCGACTGTACAGTAAGTACGGAAATTATGCACGGTAATGCTCGGCATTTTACACGTACAGTTCCAACTTCCATGCCGTGATAACAAAGTAAACAGGTGTGCTGACAATGCACAACTGAAAGCGATGCAGTATTTACTGATTTCCAGTATCTGCAAACTGTAAAAACATTACTAATGAGATGCTTGTACGAACGCATGCGATCCCAGGTTGTGTAGGTAACTGAACATACAGTAATAAAATGGGAAATCATTTCGGGTCGCTATGACCGAAGGTGCATGGTTCTAAATGTTCTATGTCTGTCGAAGATAGCATGCGCCATATTCGATAGGTACACGACATTATCATGCATGATATCACCAAAGTACCGGTAAATGTATAAATATCACACACATTGTAATATGATATCACATTGCGGAATACAGAGACAGCTGCAGGAAATATATACGCTACCCTTTGTCCGATTGCTAACAAAACTGCTTAGCATTACAACTATGTAGATAAGTTAAGGCAATCAATGGTCCCGAACTACTTTACTTGGTGCATGGTATCTGATTTCGACAATCATGTTTTAATGAGCACGAGAGCCGCTTTATACTGATATTTTTCAACCTGAACCCCATAGAAAACTGAAAGGTCATGCGTTCTGCACGATCGTGCCATTGGTTTATCTTGCATTACCCCTACGTTCTGCTGAATCAAAAACATTAGTATTCGCCGGAATCTAACCCCGAGGATAAGAAAACACAGCATTCTAGTCGTTTACACGTAAGTTATTGCTACTATTGCCACTTTGCACTTACCAGGTATGTGTATGTGGGCGTCCGTAGTCGCACACTCTTCCTGGCCACCACGATAAGTACCGCATTTCCCACCGCACCCAGGATAAAGATCAGTCCATGGAGAATGGTGGCCACGATGCGAAAGGACAAGGGCAGTCCTTCCATACCCGAAACACCATTGAAATCGTCCACATCACTGCTGTTATCGCTGACAATCTGATAAACTACGTACTCGGGGTATTCTTCGCCTTCTCCTCTACCAGTCATTTTTCAAATCTTATTAATCAATCGAATCTTACGCGGCCACTCAGTCCCTTTTCAGATTGGCATAGATTTTATGATGGGGCATTCGGGCAAACGCTGCGATTGTTGTAAGACCACAAAAGTTGACACTACGACTTACAGCTCCAATACTAGACACGTAAAGATGCACGCAGCGTACTCTAAACCAGGCCTAATGACAGTATCCAGTTGCGGCATTAGGGGAAAATCTCCCGGATCGTCGGAAAACCAACTAATGAACGGGGCAGATGAGATGCGTTCATCACTGAGACGCTGTGATTTTTGCCAGCCAAGGACGCACAATCGGCCTGATATACGAGCTAACCTGATACATGTAATTTCCTTCGGGATTTCTGGCGTGATGGCATATTGTCCACAACGTACTAACTGGATAGCTTCCGCGCGTGCAGCATCCTTTCTTTACTGGGAATCCGTGTAGCATCTGGTCGCGTGAAGATAAAGTTAGCTGGATACTGTATTCTCATCATGGTCTAATGGATAAATAAAATTGTACTGGAGAGTTGTAAGAGAGCATGGTTATTAGTGGCGTTTAATGCTATAATGAAGACAACACCTCTGATGGAAACATCTCGAGGAATCGACGTATAGTCGTATACTCGCACATAACATTTTTTCATCCGTAAGGTGGTACCACGGTATGTACAAGGGGTACAAGTGTAATGCTGATCATACTGCCGAATTTGTAATGCTGATGTATGCTGTGATACTACAAGCGAAACTTTAAGAGCGACAAAATATCACAGCATGCATCCACCGTAGAACGATGAAATTGTATGTTAATGGTTTATCCCCGATGCAACAACAATTCAGAGTAAGGCGAACGATGAAATTAATTTTAATGGGAAACCTTAAAGTTCTGCCGCCCGCTGCGCCTCATCCGTGTGATCACTGACCGGCGCCTTTCTATCATGTACATACGTCCAAATAGTAACCGGAATTAAGAGCCACGGAACGATAAAAACTGGTAACTCATGAATGTGGGTATAAAAAATAATATTAGCATAATCATAAAACCGTTACAACACTCATGGGCGTTGTCATACTGTTGTACATATGTACAAGACGTATGTGCAAGACTGGCAAGTTTAATACGAAGACAGTTGGTTGCAGTCTGCATGCATGCACGTCTAATGAACATGCGTATGTATCAGGTAATAATCTACCCCGCCTGCATGGAAAAGCAGCGGATCCTTGACAAGCAAATGGTATAACCCATCACCGACCCCGGCAGTTGTAACTTTTTATTCAGCAAGCCCCAATGACAGTTTAAACTATACCCCAGATTCGGTATGCGTTGGCCGTCCGCCGACACTAGAGAAAGCGTTACTCCAACGATCAGCATGGTTGGACCTTGCTCTTGCCACCAGTGCCAGTGGGAACGCAGCTGGGACTGCTGGGATCTCTGGGATTCTTGCCGTCTTCACCTTTGTATCTCATACCATCAGCACACGGCATGTGATCGCTGCAGTCGTCATCGACCGAGCATGCTTTGAAGTTGAGGTGGTACTTATCGTCGCCGGGCTCGCGCTCCTCCGTGAAGCACCACGCGGCACCGGCACCGGTCCAGCCCGACCGAGCATACGACCAGCAGTGCCCATTGGTGCAGCCACACGTTTCATGTCCAGACTGACCGCAGCCGAGTGTAACGAACTTGGTTGGCTTGGTCTTGGGCCTGGCGTTCACGGCAACTGTAATTAGAACAAAAGTCGCACAACTATTGCGTTATGCCCACCATGGATTTAGTTTTACAGCTGATCAGTGCAGCATCTGTCCTCGGTACCACGTGCATGGAGTGGAAACGTTTAAGAACACTTTATTTGTCATAATTATTGTCTTTTCTTTGTTTTTGTCGTGGCATCAGTGCCACAGCCGATGTTGCCAACACGATGAAACACTTATCAATTATGATTACAATTTTCATACAGGTAGAAAAATGCTAGCGAAATGGACATTTCTGCTTACAGTATGACGCACTCTTATACGTTTTTAGCAGCTTTCTTTCTGATTCGGCGATGTAGTCAGAATGTATTATGTCGCAAAACTAGACGAATGTATTATGTCGCTATGCACGTGCATTTCAGTATGAAGGTCCTTAAAGGGTAAAAGGCGAACTATTTACTATTGCACCGGCTGATTAAGTCAGACCAAGTTTGAAAATACCAGCTTACCGGTGAGGGCCAGTCCAACAAGGAGAAACAACAGCCTCGACATGATCAAGAAGGTTAGCAACGCTAAAAGTGGGAATAACAAGTGATATCGTTTACAGTTCGTAAGAATCGTTTAAATACACCGTTTTTTGGCAGAATACGCGCCCGTACCAACCTTATTGTCAGTTATCGATGCATTATTGAGCTTCGGACAAGAAATTTGTTTACTTCTACGCTAATTAGATTAACGAGGAAATAATTATCTAGCGCCATGTATATATAGCGCCTTCAGCAACACTGCAGTTTCTTGGCAAGCAGTAAATCATGAAATGCAGCTTTCACTGTGATGAGAATTCTGTCCATCATGATCACTGATTTATAATCACTCGACCGTGAGTCTAGGAAGGTACCGAAGACAACTATAATTGATCGGATATTCAGACCTTTAATTTATGCTCAAGCGTCGTCGGTGTATTTTGGTGCAGCCAGACAACAACACCCAGAGGAACGTTGTCCCGTTGCGGAAAGACAATAAATCAACATTGTTATTCTAAAGATTATCATAATGCGCGATTCGTAATGGATGCATAAAAGCGGGACATAAAACTGATTGTCAAGTTTAGTATCGAGAAAGTGCGTTGCAGTTTCCCTGCATGTCTGACAATAATGTGTGTATAAAATAATCACTATTGCTATTATTAAGATAACACAAGAGCAGTATTACACTCGGCTACGTCGTGACGGGTTCCCAAAGGGGAACAGACGGCGAGAATCGGAATCGGGAATAAAATAGTGGTTTTATTCGGATAGGTATGACATGACAGCATCAGCTCAGCGCGATGGTAATGCACTGGCTGGAAGAGAGAATAATCGTGAATGAATCGCAAAAGAGAACCACTTGGCTCGGCTTGCTTATGGTATGCCGATACGGTGGCTCAGCTTGCTTATGGCAAGCCGATACGAACGGAACAGGGAAGCGGAGGCGGGCGCTTACTCCTGTGACAGCAGACAGCACATTTGGAATTTCAAGTCTGATTACAACTAACGTTGTAAGGCTACTGTATAAAATACCAGCCTACGACAGATCAACAGTTCTGAGCATAAACTTGAAAACGGTCACAGGTCCAGTAGGCAGCATTGTTTCGTTAAATCTCAGAATTTTCTAGCTTATCTGTTTCTTCTTCGCCTTTGCGTTAATTTTCGCTGCTCGTCGCAAGTTGTAGTGAGTCGTGTTGTCCGTAACTTTGACCATGTCCAGTAGATACTTTGGAAGGGGAAAGGTGTTCTTGTTCCAGAATTGGAATAGCCATACCGCGTCGCCCTACCGCCGTTAGATCGAAAATAGGCAAACTGCCTAACTGCTGATACAGTTCCGGTGTAACCGGCTGCTTGTAGTCAGTGATAGCACGCAAAGCCTTATGGCTTGCTCACACTTCGGCATATTTCCACTATGGCATACATTTACAGCCTATCCATAGCTGAACCATATTTTACAGAAACGAGTATGTGGCAAGTATGATAATAGTTCGCGTTTGGTCAGATTCTCTCATATTTGTTGTATATACCCGACGCGCTCAGACTTCTCATACATCCGCAACATAGACCAAGAACTGCTATGACGTACTAATGGTCAATTTCATCCGGATCATATTTGGATTAAATCAGAAGGTTTTTTTGAGCGCTCCATCACGGACCGTAGTTGCTCAAAAATTTAATAGAAGTGCACAGTATTTTTTTTCAGAACGAATTTTGTTTTTCAAGAACGTACAAAATTCTCATTTCGATAGCTAAAAACTGAGCGTTAACTCCAAAAATTCTACTTATCGGATATGTAATTATACAATATTAATATATTTATCTTATTATTGTTTCTTTCGCTCATTATTAAATTTGGGAAACAGGGAAGTCAAATCAAAACATGACGGAAATAACAGGTTTAACTCAATGTATATTTTGTTACATCCGAGGCTGGTAGCTGTCTGAAATGCCCACCGGTGCCACTTGGAGCCTCTGTGATTGGTCAATTGATCTGGAAATATGCCGAAAAGTTTCAAAAGGGAAACTCCCAAAATACACGCAAAATATTTTGACATATTCGAATATGTGCGATGTATGTTGGCTGCTCACACTCCACATACATATTTGAGAAAACGTATCTGTCGCTGGGTGCTCACACTTTTCATACATATTTCAAAAATTCTTATATGTATGTCGACATATAGAAGTGTGAGCAAGCCATTACGCTGTAGACAGCCAAATTTATACCGCTGAGCCAAAAAGACGCTGTGGACCATACTGATGCACAGTTCACCAGGTACGTGTGCACCACAACAAGCGTGGTAAAGACCGTCGCGCTGTGCTAAACTCAGCCTTTTCTTCGCCCGGTTGATCATGGCAATCCCAAAGTTCCCCTTTCTCAGAACCTGTCTGAACTGACCAGTCAATTTCAGGTGTTTGTCGATTTGTACCCCCAGATATCGAACAGACTGCTCGATTTTCACGCTTTCTCCGTTGACTGAACTATTTAGCACGCCTCTGTAGAAATGAACCACCTTCGGCATTGACAAGCAAATCGTCACAGTCATAAACTAATGCGGTGCTTGATGAAAGCAGTCGATTGCCCGGCAAACTAAATGCGAATGAGCTCAGTAAAGGCGGAGCTCAAAGTTTCCAAGGTTTCGACCGCCACGAGAGCAAACAAATAACCACTCCCAGGGAAAGCATGACGATGGCGCTTCTTGTTTTCGGCTCATCCGCGTATAACCACAGCCTCTGCATAACGTCAGTGAGTCCAGATTTTATGAGTTTTGTATGATAGAGAAACTTGTCACCATCTTCTCGTAACTTTTATCGACATGGGTCGTAAATTTTTGCGAAAGTAACATTTGCAGTGCTTTGCTTGTTTATCACTTCTACTTATTAAAAGTTAACCAGATCTGTATACAATTGAATTCCAACTTCGTGCTGTGTAATGCGGATTGCGGACAAATCATGCACTTTATGGAGTCAAACTTAGCGAAAAAGGTAGTATACAGATATATCTACTACTGTACACAGCATTTTCAATCCGTCTTGACTTTATGGCAATCGCATATGCCCGTTTTTCGTCGGCACAATCACAGAATGCATGGATAAAGTATTTTCTCGATCTGGCGTTCGCACGCCTGCAAAAAAACAGCAATCGTGTAAGCAACTAATAGTTATTCGACAGTTTTTAGTCTATGCATAGAGATAATCGACAGCTTACATTGTTTTTTCCAGAAGTGCTCCTTAACGGCCGACCGGAACTTGACGCTCATAAAGTTGTAGAGTAGCGGATTGATGGCGCTGTTTAGGTAGATGAGGGTCTTGGCGAAGAAGACATACCAAATGTCCAACCATGGCTCGTTGACGAAGCCGTTATACACCAGCAAACCACGGAATGGTAACCAGGCAATGGCAAATAAGCTAACGACCGCAATCAGCATATTTTGTATCTGCAACCATATTCGTATGTTAAAGTAAATAGAAAAGCACAACTATCAGAATGTCGGATTTAGCCGCGAACGTCCAAAGCAACGCTTTATGTTCTCAGCATGCACATATGTCTGGTACAAGAGAAACAGCACTATCAAAATTAATGTACGTACCGGCAGGTGTTTTGTCGGCGGCACAGCTTCCATAACCCACACCCCTTCTACCCGTTCCCCACCCCCCAACTCCATAGAGTGGCTCAACGATAACGTATGACTTGTGGACGGCGTCAGCAGTTGTTTCCTGGATCCCTGCGCCAAACCCTGCGCTGAAGCCTTACTTCTCTGTACTGTCCAGCAGATTTTGGTGTAAAGCACCACCGCCACCACCAGTGGCAGCAGATAAAAGAGCACCAAATCCGTCATGAAGAACGCTAGGTAGATCTCCCTGGAGAGACGGAATCCACATTGTTCGTAGGCCGGATTGACTTCATCCCTTTTGAGCTCGGTTAAGCCTAGCCAGGGAGCGCAGTACAGGACGGTGATGATCCACACCAGACTGTGACACCAGGTAGACGATGCGTTTGGTACGCTCGACGGTGCAGAGTTTACGGGCTCGGAGAGGACGGCAGACGGCGAGGTAGCGTTCCACGGTGAAGGCCAGTATGCTACAAATATTGTTCAGGTCATACCTTACCATTAACAATCCAAAAAAAAGGAAATCGCGAGAAAGCATGGATGGTATTAGTTATCAGATGTACAGGAGCTATTTATTTCTAATGATTTTTTGGGTTGATCAGCACGCGCGCCAACGTCATAGGCCGGTGTAATAGAACTTTCGAGTAATCAGCAGCATTAACAGAAATAATGGCCTTCGATCGTAAAGCCAGCTAATCAATAACGGCATTCTCGTGTAAGTTTCTCTTCAAGGGTTGTTGTCGCGTGCTAGTGACTGATATTTCCAGCTGCGTGAGAAGAAAGGTTTCCAGCTCCTACCTTAAGCTTCCGGCATTGATTCCTAGAAAGTTGAGGAAAATAAAGATGGCACAGAGACCTGGACCGAGAACCCAACGGTTGCCAATGTGGTAGGAGAGGATGGCTTCGGGGATGGCACACCATATCACTAGGAGATCCGCATACGCCAAGGAAACCTGTCAAGACACAATGTCTGTCTGCTAGTGTTGCCCAGTGCATAGTACTACACACTACGTCATACGCAGCGTCTGTACTACATAGTACTACATACATAGCACATAGCATAGCATAGCATGTACATAGCATCTGTATTCGCGCAACAATTGTGTGGAGAGCACTTTAACTGTTTCCTGCAATTACCAGTCTCTAGCTTGCGGGAAATGACACTTGTAATTATATTTTCGGCAACAGGCTACAGTGCCGGCAAAAATAATTTCAAATGAAATAAACATTTGTCCCAACGGGAAAATAGACAAATTCAGATTATTACTCAAACGCTGAAACAAAACATACGTGGATCTACTTTCCCTCCTGCTTAAAACCAACCTGGTGATTCGATTACTCGTGTTTCCGCTTGAATTCCTGATATTGCCGTAGCGAAACCTAACAGTTCGTTGTTTGCCCTAACCGTTGTGCACAAAGAACGCCGTAGAGGTATTGAAATATTATGGTAAACACCTGGGTTACGGGTACGTGCAACCTACCTAATTAGTATCGCAGCGGGAAACAACAGCCCTATGATTGAGTACGGCGACAAGATCAAAGAGCAAACACAACAGATCACTGCGGTTGCCAGTTCCAACAGAATGCAAGTGACATGACGGTGACATTTTTGATCGTTAGGGAATAACCGCTGAGCGGCACTACCTGGCGCGTATTGCCCGAAATGCAAGAAAGGGGAAATACCGTAGTTATCGTGGCTAAACGGGACTTATCAAGCACTCAATTGCGCATGGCTCTGTTTTCTGCAGTCCGGGTAAAAAATACAAGTTATTCAAGAAAACTATGCAAAAATAAGGATAATTTATACAGTAGCATACAAAAGAACGGCCTGCACGTGAGAGACTACAATCAGATGAAATATATAAATAAGCATTTCAAATTCTCAAACATATGTGAAATCTTTATCAACTGACTCCCAGACACTGTTCCAAGTTAACGAATGCCCAGGAAATTATTGTCGGATGCTGGAAACTGACAAAAAGATGTGAAAACAAAGTGGAGTACCTAATTATTGTGTGTGTCTAACTAACTGCCAGATCTCTCTTATGCGAGCACAATCATTCTTTTTATCATCCACAACAGAAAAATTTGCTATGAAAACGTTCTTTTCATATGCTTGCCGGAAGAGAATGTACCGAGCACGTGAATGATGATCTTTTGAGAGGGAAACTTAAGTTGATTATTGACACATTTCTGGACGAGTCTCACGCGGGAAGATACACCAGAAAATTTAATGGATTGACTGATTTTCGTACAGAGAACGCATGGCAGTGTCATGTTACCGAATATGCCGCAGTGACTCCGTGCCGGTTATATAACAGTTATGTAATAAACAGTAAACTACACTGGTCTTGTACACGGTAATCATAAAGATACTTATCCTTGTGGCATGGAGGATCAATTTGAATACTGCTTAGGTTATGCCAGTTAAGAGGGCATGTTAAAAATAGCTTTTAATCCCGGGAATACATTGCTATTTGCTAAGGACAACATCTGGCTCAATTTTTGTTTTGATGAAAGAAATAAAGGAAGATATCAGGACAATGCCACATTGGAGGAATGTAAATCCCAGCAAAATCGGAATGGCAGTCTCAGGAGTGTTGAAGCAGCTGCCTAGTGGTCACATCGTCGCTCCGGCGAGCATGATAAGAGAATAAGGACTTTTGTGCGGGCGCGCTAAGCGGCTTGCTACGTGCGAGAATTCTCGCGACAAACAACTGCGCGAGAACTATTCGTCTCTCAGAAAAATGACTGAATGTGGCTTTGCCCCCGAAATTTACACCAGTGTGCACATAGAAATTGGCGGAATACTTTGTTTCTATTCTTCTGCTGACGATTGCATGGAAGATTGAAAACGAAAAGCGAAATGCAAAGCAAAGTCAACCAAAGAAAAGGAACTGCAGCGGACCGGAAAATAAACTAAAATCAGAAACAAATTTGCTGACACTGTTCCAATGCTGAACGAATCTTGGGTTCATTATCTTTTCACTGCGGTTGTTTTTACGATAAATCTGAGCCATCGTACAAATAACCATCTGTATTAGACGAAGAAATACGATATTTTAATTATTGTTTCAGCTGGAGTGAACTTTACTCGACTTGCTGAGAAAATGTTACAAGGCAGCCTTACCAGATAAATATACGTCGGCGTCCGCAACTTGGCACTCTTCCTGGCCACCACAATCAGCACCGCATTCCCCAGAGATCCCAGCACAAAGATAAACACATGCAGTAACGTCGCCACAATCCGAAACGGCACCGGCAGTGGTTCATGAACATGCGGATCCTCCACCGGCTCGACCAGATACGCCACCAGACTGCCATTCTGCCCGGCGGTCAAACACAGCCAAAAGTGCCCAAACCGGGCCGGCCATTTCTCCGAGGTGTTCATGGTAGCGATGCCGTCCAACAACGCATCCAGACAAGAAGAACTAGCGCGAGGGAGAAGAGTATCGGTCGGCATGTTGATCGAGTGTCAGAGGAGCACTTTTAATTGAAGGGATGTCGGCTCGCGGGTCTTTAATTCAACCGGAGACTAATGAGGCATCGACTGGTGCCGACGGGGTTAAATTTAGATACTGACGTGCGTGCAACTGCGGAGTCGTTGATCCATAAAGTTGTTTTTGTCTCGCGGGGTAATGGGATGATGATTCTGGATATCTTCGTTACCGGTCGTTTGATGAACAGTACGGAAACAACCCGTAAAATGAAATCAGCGTGTTGATTTTTGGAGTTGTTGAACTGTAGGTACCGGAAGTGTTGTTATAAATGACCTGGTGATAGCGATTGCCTGGTAAACAGTGCTTATTCGGTAATAGCCGTTAACATTTCAAAAAACCAGCTTATTGGAAAGGTACAGATCTCCATTATTTCCAAAATTATGAAAACATGCAGAATCATTAGACAAAAGTCCTAGTACGCGCACCGCATAGTCAGTACTTTGACAGCGCTAGTTCAATCTCGGGTAGGAGCGTTGTTCAGTACGGATACAGACCGTGACATGCAATTAGCGATTCAGGAGAGTTTAAAGTGGGAGCTGTAGAAAACGTTTCCAGACGGACTGATAAACTCTTTAACAGCGTCAAATCTGACAGTAAAGGAAGAAATATTTCCACACTTACTGGTTGACAAATTAAACATGAGCGTTAGCTTGGTACGGTGATCGATCAAAGACGTTTCATCACAGAAATCGTTCCTGAACAACTGACAAACCAGGAGAGAAAACGGCTGCACCGAGTGTGCAGGCGTCAAGACCACTAATTGCTTAAAGAGCTCCTCAACGGGATAATGGAGTTGCCTTGCCGGTTGGATTGTCTGCTTTAATTTGCGCAGCACGGGGGATGATCCGGCCAGGCGTGCACACATAGTTATTCTCCACGTTGTATAGTCCACATCTGCGTCATTAGAATGTCTTTGAAAATTAATGGATCAAAGGAAGAAAAGGGATAAGTAGCATTCAGTCTCGTTGATTCAGAAAGATCTGCGATGCTCAACCTTCAGGTAAACTGCAGAGTGCTGCTTCCTAAGTACATCCATGTCTAGTTACCGTCGTGTGAATGGAACTAGTCAACGGGAAAAGGGACATTAATAAGGCGCGACACCAGGTTAAAGTGGTGGCGGATAAATCGCTTGTTTGCCATTGTTGCTGTAAAAGCTAACTGGTGTTAGCCCGGTCGTTTGCCTATAGTCTGAATGCTGGTGATTATGGAGCATATCGTGGGATGATCATTGTGGCGAAACGAGCGAGTGCCAAAGCAAAAATTAGTAACTTTACATACGCATTTACTGTGCACAATCGTCGCACATAGTTTGGGGCTTGTTCGGATACAAACTGGGCAATGGGTGTGTGCGTACCGGCGGACGCTTGGACGCTTTTCTGAGAGCTAGGTGTGCAATACATTAAACTAGCGTTTTTGAAGCAGCTCAACCGAGAAGACAAGCTCGCCCTTGCGCAGTACTTTAAAGGTGAATGTGCTGATCATTCGTTGATTACCGCTCCGAGTACACGGGTCACGGTGGAAGGAGCCGATAGCTTTTAGATAATCTATGCATCCCACGCTGACTAAAGTCTAGCAAGTTTTTGATCCCGAGTTATAACGTAAAACGACTGCTGCATTAGATCTCTGTAAGCTACTTTGCAAGAAAATATATTCTCCCGTTCGTCAAAACCTTTTTATCCCAAGAAGTGTCTACACGATCAAAAACAGAAGACATGCGTTCCACAGACGCAAGTGTTGCAAATAAAGGTCACTGGAAAGGCCATGGTGACCTTGGGGGCAAGATAGTCTCGGTCAAGGTGGTGGTATTTTTATCTTGCCTTTAAGTGAAAAGGAAATCCATGCGAATGTTGTGCAATAGGCACGCGATAATCTGACACGAAGAGCATCGTAATTAACAGCCCATGAGCTGGCCCCAGTCCTGAACCATGTTATGCCACACAGCAGCCTAGGTTAAAGAAACTATGAACAGGTAATTTCTCTTTGTGCTGTATATACGCGAGATACTAGCGACAGAGTTCATGGTACCGAGACACGGAAGTACCCAGACATTACAACTAGAATAATTCGTGTAATCAATTGTTACTACTACTAGTTAGATTCAGCATCGTCAACCATTCACGAAACGGGAATTGTTTCTGGTTCCCGAATATGAACTGTACGCAGTTTACCAGCGTTTCGCTTCGAATTCCGTCCCGCGATGACGGCGATGTACTTCTGCAAAGGCCCTCAGATGTCTTGGAATACGTGTCGCACTTTGTGAAGCACAGTGAGCCAGAATTCACGATTGCAATTCAGATTTGCATGCCATCGGGTAGTTAGTTTGGGATGCCGATTATTGCGACTTTAGTGTCGCAGCGAAGCCGCTCGCTAGCAATTAAGAGAACAATGACATTGTTTACTCTATATACATCTATATATCTATATAGATACTTATAGAAACAATGCACTATTGTTCTCTTAATTACTAGCGAGTGGCTTCGGTCGCAGGTTCCGCCTGCAGCGCTGGAAATGCCGCACAGAATGCGGAATCATCACACTTTTCTCGCGCAGCGCAAATAGGTTTTTTACCCTTTGACCATTGAAACGGTAGGCATCTACGGCTCTGATTTTGCCAAGCTCATCCAGTTAACAGGACGAAAGATTCGGCAGTTGACCGGGGAAACTAGATCGACCGCTTTCTTAAACAGCGCGACAGTAAGCGCGTTAGTTTGGCGGTGGAAAAGGGTAATGCGGCAGCCGTTCAAGCGACACTCCCTGTACGTTCTGGGGGGTTGGATAATGACCATGGTTATTAATTTCTTAAATGTTTGACTTTGAAGCTTCCAAATTTTGCTGGTACACAGCGAGATCATTACAGTTGTGCCATACATACTACGGATCTGGTACTGCGTGCGCAGTCGCATCAGGTTCAAATACAACATACCACGAAAGTGCAGCTTGATCGTAGCTAAGCCCATCTGAAGCTGAAAAATGTTAACCAGTTGCAGAGTATTTGAATTATATGTTATTTTACATGCAAAAGGGATGCACTGATGCGGGCATCCTGAAGACTAACATTCACGACGTTCAAGGACGTCTGAATCAAAAAGCGTGCATGTAACGTTATTACAGACCAGCGGCATGCGAAGTAATCAATAATTTATGTACAGATACGGGACAACCAATTTTTGCGTGGAATGATGCTGCGCAGCCTGCTGTGCGGCAAGTTTTAATATGGTTCTGCTGTTAAGTTTGTGTGTTCATTTAATCCAGTTCTTGACGTGTATACTTGTGGCTGTATGTAATTCACGTTGGAATTATCTACTGGAATACATTGTTTCAGCATTCTGGAGCACTTTTCCAATGAATTCTGCAATTCTACTAAAACAGTTATTTATCACCTGGATTCGACCGCTTGGCAACTGTACATGATATTTGTCGGTTTGTGGAATTGTAACTGTTGACGCGGAAACCAAATCCTGCAGGAAAAGGGATCCACTTCCCGACCTGGCAAAGCCAATGAGCTACTCGTCTCTACACGAAATCTAACCCTGACCTCTTGATCTATCCCTAACGCTATGTGATAGGCGAGCAAAACCACCAAAACTACACGAAGAGTTTAATGGCTTTCTCAGACCTTGGAAATCACATACTGCCAGTTCTACCGATCACAGCCAAATCGTCAAAGCGTAAAATGCAGTAAAATGCAAGACAGTAGCACAGGGACACATCACCACAACACAGTAGGACAGACACACCATCGACACGTCTACGTAACAGACAACCGGAAGTAGGTAAAAATAGGAATACCGCGACACCCCCGCATCTAACCGCTTTGCGTCCTCGCAAAAGAAAAAAGAAAAACAGAAAACCAAAACACTATAGCTTATCTGGAGTGGCTCCAACGAGGAATCCATCCAGTCCATTGATCCAACGTTATCGATCCGATCGTCCACCAATGTCTACATCCTTGACTGTTCCCGAATCCCCTGTCCGTGTCCTTACTTGTCCTCCCGTGTGCTTTCGTCCCGTTCCTTGCTATGACTGCTGCTGCTGACTTCCTCTGCTTTATGGCTGATCGGTCCACTCTTCCCATTGACTTTTCTCCACAATAAAACACAATAAACAGATGGCCATAACGTAGCCATAATCAAAACATTCCACAAACACATGGCATTAATTTAGCCATGAAACCATTCCATTTTCGCAAAATACCATTCCATATGGATATCAAGTCAAAAGTGAACTACCATTAGGTTCACTGATTAATCACAAACCACTGATTTCACTGCAGTCATACCGTAGACTGATTAATCCATTCCAAAACCAAATGCCACTTGCCATGCCGTACAAACATTTCCAGTCCAAATACCACATTCAACCATACAATCCGATTATAAAATCATAATGATCAAATAAAATATCATAAGCCATCGATTATGCCAAAGTGAACTACAACAGGTTCACTTGAGTTCTAGCCACTTGGCCATTGAACTGCCATTTCTGAGACACACAAGCATTCCCAGTCCCGATAAAGTGTTCCATCCATGTCCAGAACAAATCACAAGTAAATCAAAAAATATGTACTTGAAAATACCTCGGCCTACACTGTTCGGCCATAACAGAAAAGTCGATCCAAATCCGTATCATAAACTGACTGGCTGATTCAGCACTGCAATCAGTCAACGACTTCAACGTGAACTGCACTTTCCGTTCCATTACTGCAAAATGAGCTGAACATTTGCTCAGCATTGTTCCATCCATCAATACCGTTTGGCAAACAATCCACTACTACTGCAGATGTAACTATGAAAATGTTACATCCGAGTTTCACGAACTCGAAAACTTTTTCTGCATTGCTGACACTAAACGCGTCAGCATGCTTTTACTACAGACCTCGCACGTGTTGCGTCTTAAAAGCACAACACTGTACCCTTGCCATACCATTACTGGCGCTGTTCAGGACACTTATGCCGAACGGCCTTAACATTTGCGACTGCCATTGTATCTGTTTGGGATACTAAATCCCGACAGATTTCCAAACCCTTTCCTTCCTATAATCTGCGTAGCGGAACACCAGCACTACTTCTGCTGTTGTGCCAAACCATGCTCAAGCCATTCCAACCCTGTAGCTTATCCTTAGCTACATTCCCGTTCTGCCATTCACCTGCTCTGTCCCGGATGCCCCCGCATCCAGACTGCTCACTACCCCTTTGAGCACAATCCAGGTTCTTTTCCTCCTGAACCTGCGTCAGCCTGTCCAGTCCTTTTCGTAGCTGCCCATGCTTTGCCATAGTATGGCTACCATTTCTTCCATGCCTAACCATAACACCATTTCCCCCGCATCCAGACATCTCATGCTCTGGATGCTGATAACCTTGGCTGCTATTACTCGCATGCCATTTCCGAACACTTTGCTCTCTCCCGCATCCAGACATCTCATGCTCTGGATGCTTACTACCATACACTTTGCCCTTCCTTAAGGCATACACTTCCGTAGCCTGTACGCCATTGCTATGCGCATCCATACCAGGTTGCACTAGCTTTTCCATACCCTTGTACCATTCATTCCGTTACTACCATACCGTAACATCGTACCATTATCCCCATACGTAAGCCATTCCTTATAACTATTCACTTCCGGTGACTCGATACTAAACACCTGTATCGAGTTCACTTCCAAGTCATATTTCTTCTTGACTTCCGATGACTCAATACTAAACAACTGTATCGAGTTTATTTCTAAGCCATACTTTTTCTGCACTTCCGGCGGTGGATACTCCATAAGCGGTTTGTACGTACCAGTGAACCTGCACTCTTGACTTAAGTGCAGTTCATGGCACTTTGTACAAATCGGCTTATTATCCTTCGTATACCACGCCTTGTACACTGGCCTTACTCTGTCGTTACCTCGCGGTTTCCCTTGACCCTGGGAATCCTTTTTACGATCACCCGTGGTACCACTATTATCAGCCGGTTTATTACCGTCAGTATACCTGCTCTGGTAACTACCCTGATAGTTACCACGCTCGTAACCGCCTCCTCGGCCACGGTAGCTACCACCACCGCTCCGATAATTCCCTTCGTTACGATTACCACTCTTACCACTTCGTTGGTAGCTGGTAACGCTGTTGCCGTCATCGTCACCACTACCACGATTTTCGTAACTGTTTCCATTTCCGAATCGGTTATCACCATTGGACCAATTTCCACGTCCACGGTAATTTCCCCTGTTACCGTTACCATTCCCATTTCCACGGTAGTTCTGACTTCGCCTATTTTCATACGGCATCTTTTTCTTTACGTTTTTTTCTCCGTTTCCAGTTCTTCCTGTTCTATCCAACCCTTGTACAAATTTTGTAGGGTGGCTAGAAAATCTTCCTGTGTACCTACACGGAGTACACGCATCTGGTTATACCAGTCCATGCGGTTCTCACGTAAACCATTCTTGAGGTAAGATACGCGATCACTTTCTGGCGTACGCAGTTCCGTAAAAAAGTGTAGGAAACTGTCTACGTACGTGTTTGGCGTATCATGATCAGTGAATACGCGTTTAAACATCGCATCCATTAATCCCTCTTTATCCTTTTCAACCGAAAAGTGGGACTTCAGCATCGGCTGCCACTCTTCCCAAGTTTTATCCTTATTTCTAGGATACATGTCGTTGTACCAGGTATACGCCGTGTCTGTCAGTGACGACGGTAAACCGGTTTCAATAATCTCCTCATCATCCCATTTATTTATACGGGCACATCGGCTTACATCTTCGATGTATCGCTCTACTTTTCCAGAGCTGACCGTGCCATCGTATTTTTTAGGATACGTATCCTTTTTCCCACTAGGTTTCTTAGCAATTGTTTCAATCGATTTTAACAGTTGCAATGTTGACGGCTGTTGTTGTTTTTGAAAATCAAGCAACTGTACCATTGCATCTGCCAGTTTGGCAATGTCAGCCGATCCGGCACATGAAACTGACGACATGGGCGGTGATACGCCTGGAGTCTGCATTTTTATCGAATTATACAAATTTTTATTTTCACGGTATACAGCCTGTACTTCTGGTCTGTAATGCCGTTCCACTACGACTTCATCTGACTGGAAAGCCACTTGCTTTGTTTCCAGTTTCGGGTTCACCTTAGTAACCGTTTTCTGATCGGCCACACATTTATCTTTAGACCGATCTTTTACCTCTGGCGGCTTCCCTGACAGCAGAGTTTTCTTTTCATTTTCAATTATTCGCTTATCTTGATCAAGCTTACCACGTTCAGCAGTGAGCTCAGCCTTTTCTTCTCGCCACTGTTGTTTGACATTTTCCCATTTATCCTTCTCCTTCTGAACATCATGATCAAGCTGGGCTCTCTCCCTGTCGAGCTGTGACCATGCATCTTCAAGCATCCTCTTGTCCTTTTGGATGCCGTCCAATTGTTTTTGCAGTGCCATTTTATCAGCAGCTGCATTCCCCTTTTGTTGTGCCTCGGCACGCCACTTATCCCGTTCAGCAGATAATGCTGTAATCTGCTGTGCCATGTCCTTATGTGTCTCTACTAAAGCAATATTTTGTTGCTTTAAGTCTTCCTTTTCATTTTCCAATGTTTCTTCTTTCTGCTCGAACTCACTGTGCCTTCGGTTCAGCAGATCACTTGAGCCATTCAAATCCTGTTGTAACAGCACTATTTCATTGCGTGCTTTTGTTACTTCGCTCTGCAGGCGATGGTTATCATTGATGACATCATCGGCATGCTGCACAAGCTGAACATGTGCGCTATTCAGCTTTTCATTCGTAACGAACAACTTGCAGTACCGTTTGTGCACGTCTCGTGCCAACTCTGCCATTTTATAGGCTTTTGCACGTAACACATCTGGATCTAGAATGAGATCGTAATCTTCGTCGAAATCAAGTTTCTCAGGACGCAAATCTGTATCGTCCAACCTTTCATTTGGATGTGATTCGAAGGCACCTGCTGTAGGCCTTTGCCTTTGATTTCTATTATCATCGAAATCAACAACAGTGTTATCTTGTGACACTGGATCTACATCAAAATATCGTTCAGTATCGCTACTAATTTCGCGATTTTCTTCGTCTTCTGCATAATCTGCGTTGTCTTCGCCGATCATTGTAACATTGAGGAGTGAATCAATGCTTTCATTCATATCCTCTTGCTCTGCAGCATTATCTTGCTGTGAGATCGCTGCGGCCTGTACCTTTTTTCCAGTCTGCTCCGTCTGCTTAGGGGCAGTTACTGCTGCTTCCCCAGCTACATTGGGAGACTTTATCACCGATACCATTCGTCTTTCCCCTTTCCTTTTTTCCCCTTCTGCCTGTAGCTCATCAGCTTCCTTTCGGAATTGCTGCTGGCTTATCTGTAGCCTATATCGCAGGAGCAGTTCAGGTAGCCCTTCGTACACACGATACCCGTATGGGGCTTTACCCTTCGGTTTGCTACGATACGCATTCCATGCTTGGCTAAACAAGCCATTTGGAGGTACTTGAACCTTTATCCTTTGCCTTAGCTGGTCCCAGTCCACATCGGGACCAATACACCAGTCTTCCTTTAGCACTGGACTACTTGTGCCTGGCTCCAGCACTTCATCCGTACTTTTCTTTCCGTCTACAGACATGGACACTTCTGCATCCATGCCCTTACCCGTTTCCCTTTCCATTTAGATGTTTAATCAGTTCTCACTGATTGAAACAGTCGCTTCACTGCGCAAGGTGTCTCAGGTCAGGCTAGGCACTGCACCTTTAAGGTTTGCAGATGACCTTAAGCCTTATGCCAGGGGTGGCTGCCTACGCTTGGCACACCAGCACCACTCGACGATGACCTCGTGACGCTACCCTGTCTTCGCAGTGGAGGGCAACGGCCTCTCACTGGTACTAACACTAGGCTTATGCG
>JAQGAU010001176.1:0-20951 GCA_034698045.1 Paramacrobiotus richtersi | reverse complement strand
CGAGGTCGCCAGCAGGCGGTCTACTTCATCGATGAAGTCATACGGAAATGCATTGTGGGCAGTGTGCCGTTGACCTTCTCCCAGCTGCTCCGTTTGAATAATTCTAGAACAAACATGTTTGACGAGCCGCAGCTGGACGACAACCACTTTCGACTTCTTTATGCGGAACAATACGATACGGACACTGAAACAGATTGTTCTTCTGTGCTGGAATCTGTCGGATTGACCGGTAAGTTGTTGGCAGAATAAATGCAAAGAGACGACCGTATTCCCATAAAAATTATGTCTTGTAGCCGCGGAAACAGTGCGATACTATCTGCATCGTCTGAAAGAAACCATTGCGCAGTGTTCAGCTTCCCTTTGGAAAAGCTGTATGCCGAAAGATTCCGCTAGAATTGAACCATTCAAAGCCGGTTAATTTGGTTAAAGATATCCGTATGTCCAGAGCATCTTTACCGAAGTGGAAAATTGTTACAACGCAACTTATAAAAAGTCCAGATGAACTGTTGCTTTTTGATCACCGTGCTGGAGAAAAAACTAACAGCTTACATGATACTTTATATCAGTTACAGTCAAAACAAAATTGCACTGTAGCACGGGTTTCTGTTTAAAGACCGACACTTTACGGTTCCGGTGAAGGGAATGGTAACGGTTTCATCCTTCCGTTCCGAAAAATCCCGCCTACTACCAATATAGCTGTGTGACCTTTGTCAGAAAACTTCTATCTGCTACGGTGTTTGGTTTGGTTCTTACAAACACTGTGTAATGTAAAGGGATCCACGACAACGTACTGCAGTTATTTATTCCATGTCGGTAATCAAGGTACAAAGCGTTAATTAGTCTAGTTAAGGCGACTCACGGTCATAGCAACCATCAATATCACACACTGGATGATTCTTACCAGGATTAACATGGTCAACAACTGCACTTATTACAGAGTAGCACAGATTTTGAGCTCGTGCCCAGTTTCTCCATAGCAAACTGGTAGCGCCCGAGGCATAAGAGGAAGAAGCGATACAGTATTCTGCACTTGAGAATGAATGGGACGACTCTCGCGAGCAAGACGAGCTTGCCGTCAGAGAAGTGCCACTTTCACTTTCTTGTACGGCTGGCGGAAACATGGCTTTCTTCCGGTCCTCTTCCTCTTTGAGACGCTTAAATGCATTGACGCTTTCGAGGAGGCTGCTGAACATCGGAATCCTCGTCGCTCCACAAAATGTCCTATAGGAAACAAAAAACACAAACGGCTTACAGCATGGTTTGGGGGTAGCAGCTAGCTACGGTATGGTTGAGTTTTATCGGCATTACGAACCTTGATGCCTTTTGCGTACCCCAGACTGAAGCGCGGCTCTTTCTCAAGGAATTCCGTCCATGAGTTGATTTCGTGCCGATTCCAAGTGCCTAACCTTTCATGACTGACAAAATGCAATACCAGCAGCAACTTTTTCAAACTAAGCGCAACCGCCAGTTCGGCCAGATTGATCACTTCTGAAGGAGAGCGCAGTTGCAGTGCTGAACGGATTAGGAAAAACTCTGCCCGTCCGACCAGCTCTGGTACCTATCATAAGTTTCTATTATAGGAACTAGAACATACAGTTATACAATTACAAATCTCACTTGTAACATATCAGCTAGAATAGCCACATCAGCAGCACACTTATCCAGATCGGGCGTGGCTTTCAGATAACAGAACACCAAGAAGGTTTTGACTGCCTCTGGACTGATATTGAGAAATTCGTAAGGCGTTTCATCGCTTGATTTCTCGACTTCTCCATGGTTAAACAAGGCCCTGAACACCGGTGATGTTCGGTTCAAAGCCGATTTATCCACGTGGAACATATCACTCCCCGTTTTAACGGAATAGTTTCCAGTTAGCGGGTCCGTGAAGAGCGTGGTCAGTTGAGTAATATGGGAGAGTCCCTCCGTTTTCGGTTCCAGCGCGTAACACACTCGCTGAATCGGCCGCTCCAAGAGATCCGACGGTCGGGACTTTGCCACCAGACTGCAGATAATAGTAGCGTGCTGATCCAACTTGAACGCAGCCCGGATGGTGTTTGCCGTGATACCACGAAAAAAGGAAATGCCATCTTGTCGAAACTGCAGCGTTATGACGCTTGGCTCCAAGCCTTTTGGTGTGGCACGATTGGTATCTTTTTGGTCTGTAGTTGTTTCCGAGTATAACGGGATGTCGGCAATTTCTGCCTCCTGGTCGCCAATGCGTAGGACTGCAGAATGGATTTTGCGCGGTGAGTATCCAAGAGGCCAGGTTGATCCATCGCCTTCGCCGGACTGTGTGGGCTTGTGCTTCGCGGGATCCGACAGCGTTATTTGTAGTTGCGCGGTCCAGCGTCGTAGTGCGTTGTTGTCCAACCCTACAGACAGATCAAGCTTGTTTATCAGTGCTTCGCGTCGAAAGTGTACAAGGCTCGCCCGGTTATGATGCGTATGTGTAAGTACGCCTTTAGAAGAAAGGGTCACCTTTTGATGCTTTAAATACCTGTTAAAATTTTACGAGCGCAACACAGCTGGTTTCTGTCATACAATACAGTACACAACAAAAGAAACCCGATGCAAAACACGGCCCTTCATGCTAAATAAAATGTTAAGCAAGCGTATAAATGCAGTACGGTAGTTTCACCACTGATAAGCAAGGCAATATTATTATCATTAATTATAGTAATATAATTGGACGGCATAAAAAGGCTGCACTTTATATATAATCTACTATTCAAATATTTTGTTTTAAAAAACCGAGCACACCTACGCGTTTGATATTAGTTTACAATTTTAAATGAATAAGGGAGAACGGAAAACAATGAAAAACTCTACCATTATTATAATGGTGGTGTTCCCAAACCCTAGCTACTTCCTGCTCGTGTTCATGATATCCTCGTTCCACAACTGAAACATAGTAACCTATCGTAAGTATCGTAGCAAACAGCTGTTTATCGAAATGAAGAAATAATTTTGCCCCTATCAAGATTATTGCAATTTCACACGACTGAGTTATCGAACGCTTGATTCGCCAAAATTCTGACTATTTCGCCGTTGCTTTTCCATAGAATATTTCACTTTAATAAAAATTTAATACAGAAAGTTTGATAAGAAACCCAGAATCGACAGTAACATCGCTTGCATTGTTTGAATCAGACTTACACCAGTCCAACGTCAGCTTAAAGTTTTCCGACAGCCATTCATTGCCGTTTCCACTCATCGTAGCGAGACAGTTTCCATCGGCAAGCTGGTAGCAATAATGCTGCAAATTTGAATCCTCTTCGGTCGGGATTTCCGGCACAACAGCCGCTGCCGCATCGCCGCTCATTAAATCGTCCGCATTTTCAATCCCACCGTCCTGAGCGGCGTCCGAAGTCGGCGGAGTTTCCGGCGGCACTACGCGAGAAGCTTCTTCATTTGTATTGGTTATCTGCCAGCTGAGCTCGGCTTTCTTTTGGAAGAACCCGCACGAGTACGAATGCTTGACTATATCAGCCGTGACCTGATCAAAGTTCTGGACTTCACGGAGGTATTCGGCGGTTAAGGAATTCACCAGTGGAGTTGTTCCATTGGGTGTGCGGGTCAGCTTGAGATGGTGAGAATTCTGGTAGCCAGTGGGAGTTAGACCAGTGAATTTTGTGCTGTATGCGAATGCTGTTGGGTTTGAAGGCGCCGAATACATTGTCGTGGATGATCTTTGATTTATACGTCGAATTCGCCAAATCTTTTTATTCTAAGAGCGGAAACTCGCAGTCCACATTCTACTGTTCAGGGACAAGTGCGCGATCTTTCGGAACTGACAAGGAAAAAGAGAATGGACAGTACAACACAATGGATTGGGAGTACAACTTGATGTATTGAAGTAGGAATCGTTTACGGATTTATAATGTCGGTTTATTTTGGTAAATCGACTTCGTATGTGTAAACAATCGATGCTACCGTTTGATGTCATGGATACAAGTAGTTTGCGCTACATAGTTTAAAGCTGCGGAAGTGCGCAAAGTTAACAGCTTCAAGAATGACTCGTACGTTAGAATATGAATCTCTGGTCGCTACCACGCACTTACGAAAAATACGACTTTTAAGAGAATTCGTTTAAACTACGTTTTCTTTTGAATTATGACTTCAAACAACAAAGAGAATTTTATGCGGTACAGCGTAAGAAAGGAATTTGAAGCGGCAAAAAGCAGGGAAGCCCAACTCAGTTTAATCCGGCATCTAGTTGCCGACGTCAAAGAACAACTAGCTACCTCAGCAACCAACGCTGCACAGTTTAGTGTACCCAATCTGCCTCATGTGTATTATGGACCTTCTTCCACCGGAGCCATCTCGTTCACTGCAATAAAACCAGCATCTCGAAAACAGTACGGGAATGCAAGGTTTCTACCTGTCAGCCGGCCAACCAGGCTTTTTATTTCAGCCTCCAGAACAGAATCCCGTGGCTCGCAGCAAAGAAATGCAGCTGGGGATGATGCTGGATTCGCGGATGCTTTTCTGCCAGGAAGACAGATCGGGTCCGTGCCGGAAAGGACGGTGCCGAAGTCAGTTAGCGGTCGTTCGCGGTCATCGAATCCCAATAAAGTGCAGCTCCTAAACGACCATGAGGTCGACAAATCTGTCACGAGCTATGCAAAAAACAAGCCAGGAAATTTGCGATTTGCAAATACTGACAAAACACCAACAAGCTCAAGGAACACGACCGACTTTTGTCCTAAATTAAACTTGCTAAAGCAGACGGGATCGGATAGGCTAGACAGCAAAATTGATACGAGAGTCTACACAACAAGTACTCGATCCGAACGTTTATTGGCCGATCGGAAAAGTTGTCAGCACGGTGAAGAAAAAAAAGCTACCGCTACCAAAACTATCTTCAACAAGCTGCTGAAAAGCGAACTCTCAGTAAGCGCTCCACAAAATCAAGGATCAAAGGATATTTCAAAAAAAGCGAGTGCAACAAAAGCCGAGATAAAAACGGAGAAAAGCGTAAATGGAAAAAATCGCCAGACTGAGCAGAGCCCATTTGTCAACCACCAAGCGGATAACCTGCAGTTTGGAATAAATGCAAGCGAGACAGCAACAACAGCGGATGTCTCACTGAAACTGCTTCAAGATATTCCTCTCTCTAGTACGAATACAACAAAGAGCAATCGAAAGGTTGAGGTACTAGCGCCGAAGCCTATCCACATCAAATATTTTACTGACCAAGGGCTAACACCACTATTGTGCGCTTTCCGAAATCTGAACTGGAAAGATTATGCGAATAAGGGACGGTGGAACATGTTTTGGGGGAATGTTAATACGGCTCGCGCGCTCTACCAACCTGGTCAACGGCACTACTTTACCGACGACCAACTGGTATGAAGGTGAGACCAAATGGTAACATTACCTTCAGAATAATAAGAGAATAACCTTGCTAAATTTCTCATTTTTTGTACTGCTCTTGCAGGTGAACCATTTCCCGTCCTGTTACCAGTTATCCCGAAAGGACAACATGACAAAGAACATCAAGAAGTACAGAAACGACCTCCACCATGCAAAAGATCCGTTAGGACGCAAGGACAAACAAGGCAACTTTCTGTATTTGGATTTGATTGCTCCAACATACCTCTTGCCATTTGACTTTAACACGTTCGTCAACGAGTTTCGCAAGCACGGAGGACTGTGGATCGTCAAGCCATGTAACGGATCCCAAGGACAAGGAATATACTTGGTCAGTCAGCTGGAACAAGCGAAAAGATGGCAAGAACGCGCCATTGCCGAGGTGGCCACCAGTGTCCAGGACAACGAAGCCTATCAAGGATTTCTGATATCGAGATACATAGCCAATCCTTTACTGATTGATGGAAAGAAATTTGATCTGCGATTGTATGTTTTGGTTACTTCGTTTAAGCCGCTGCGATGCTACTATTATCGACAAGGATTCTGTCGATTCTGTTCTAAACGGTATAGTCCAGACAGCGCCACCATCGATGACAAGTTCATGCATTTGACCAACGTGGCCATCCAAAAACGGAAAACGGACTATAACCAATGGCATGGGAATAAGTGGAATATCAGGACATTCCGGTTATATTTGGAGCGGGTCTTTGGGCGTGGTCGAACCGATGCGCTGTTCGATCGGATCTTTTGGATGATTGTGCAGTCACTGAAGGCGGCTCAACCGCTGATGGACAACGAACGACACTGTTACGAGATGTACGGATATGACTGCTTGATTGACGCACATTTGAAGCCGTGGTTGCTGGAGATCAATGCGTCCCCTTCACTAGAAGAATCAACACCGATTGATCGGATTAACAAGACGAATTTGCTGGTGGACACCATGAAAATGGCCATGTACGAGCGATGCCCGAATCTGATCGGGATGAAGGAGAAACGATCTGATGGATCGGATATGCCTCTAGGGGATTACGAGATACTGTATTTGGAGCCGCCAGGACCCCGTTTGACAGAAAAAGCGAAGAAGGATGATTCGCATGCGCACAGTGGGCGGAGAGATACTAGTACGCAAGGTCGTCCCAGGTGGAATATTTAAGTGAATCTTTTGTTATTGAATCTTGAATATAGTTTTAACTGTCTTTATAACTTACTGTTTTCTTAATGTGCCATCGTTGACTCGTTGTGCTTTTAACCTTTTAATCGTCGATTCGTACTGCGCAAGAGGGAGTGAACAACACCTCCTCAGTCTGCTTGGCGGCTTCGCACCGCGTCGCGGTTAGTACTTGCTTTTGTTTCTCCAGTGTAAAGAGCAAGCGCGCTCTCAGTCGTGTCAGTTTTCCATGCATTTTTGTCAAAAGGAATTTATTATCCAAGCACAGATTATCGTATTCAGCTTTCGTTATCTGCTTTTGTACTTGAGATAGAGTTATCTGAGACATAATCCAGTCTTTCCTCTCATCGGGAAGTGCTCGTGGTCGCACGCATTTGGAAACCCTGGCGACCTTTTCGCCTTTACTTCCGAGCGCCATATGCAGCGCACTGGCCACGGCGTCCTGCAGTGCTTGCACTTTATCCCCGAGGACCATACTACGCAATCGTAGCTGATTGGCAAATTCATTTCTTTTGCTTGTGATTAATTCTTTAACGTATGCAGTTTCTTTGGTTAGAATGTCCATTTGATACTGTACATATCCCAGGCAATAGGCCACCGAGCGTAATCGCGAGATTGTTTCGGCTTCGTGGTCAGAGTAGCCCATGTCTTCAATCTTTCGCTGTAAATCTTCGGATTTTTTACAAATTGCGTCGGAACTCTTTTCTTGTTCCGCTACCGAATCCTGCACTCGCATCAACTCACATCTGGAACAGACAGACAGTTAGTACTCTCAAGCTTCGATTTGTAAATATAACCTTAACGGCTTCCAACTTACCGTTTACGGAGTATGCGATCTCGCAACTGCTCAATACATCGCTTCTTTTCCTGCATTCGTTCTGCTCTTAATTTCCGATACACATTCGGTAAAATCTCATCATTCACCGTCATATCCACGAATAAATCAATGTTACTTTCAACAATATGCAGCTGCAGCTCTTGATTCTTTTTCAGATAGTACTTGTCGACAACCGATTTCTTTTGACCTTTCTGATATTGGCGATCAGCCTTCTTGTAATCCTTCTCAATGGCCGATAAATCGTTCTCGAGTTTCTCCACAACTTCCCGTTGAAATTCGATGTGTTTGCACATGTTGGCGTTGGACAGTTCCAAGTACATGACGTTTTCCCGTTTAGCCTGCACTTGATCCAGGAGCCCGGAAACAACAAGTGTCAGATCCTTTACTTCGGCAATTAAGCGGCCCTTCTTGCGCTTTTTATCATCGAGCTCGTTTTCCTTTGTTTCGTCTTCCGTTTGGGATGCCTCACTGTATCGTGGAGGCAGAAATATTGTCGATCGTCGTGGCTCAACGTCGGCAAATGCTAGAGGGTCTCGACGATTCTTTCCTCGCTTCTTTCTCGCCTTTGAATCCCGTTTGTCTCTTTCCTGCTTCTCTTGCACGCTCTTTTTGCTCAGTTTACGCTCTTTTTCTGCTTGTTTCTGGTCGATTTTGTCTTTAACCTTTCGTTGTTTTTCTTCTCTTTTTTGCTGTACCTCATCGGATTTGCGATGTACATCCAGCTGCTTTTCATGACGGGATAGTTGTGTCTGACGCCGTTTTTCCTGATCAGCGAACAGTTTATCTTGCTCTTTCTTAAAGGCTTCCTCGGTTTTCAACAGCGATTCTTGTCTTTTGAGTTCTTGACTCTCACGAACAGCTGATTCTCGTTGGAGTTTCCTTAAATCTTTAGGTTTCAGTACTTGAGTGTCTCTATCCATATTCTAAATGAAACGAGAACAAAGTTCCAACTGTACCTCGGTAGCTGCTCCGTAACAGGCTATAACTAGCGAAGTGATGTTCCAGCTTGATTGTTATCAAACGTGCCCATGTTCGAAATCATGGTGTATAATATGATGCCACATGAAGGAACGATTTCTTCCAGTTCTGGCTGACTTTGACAAACAAGATGCCTGCAGCAAATCCGCGCCGAAAAGTTGGCGACTTCCATCCGGACACCAACCAATCAACTGTGGATCCGACGGGTTTAATCGCTCAGACCCAACGTATGAGCGCCGCGACCCCTACTAACACTTCAGCTGTGTCAGGCAATCCTGTGGAAGTACTCCCTTCTCCAGTCAACACAACTGCAGGAACAGAGTCTTCATTAAAACATGAAGACTACGCACTAGAGCTAATGGAAAACGGCACTATGGATGGCGTTTTGCAGCTCATGCGTCACACAGCAAAGCTGTTTTTGGATGGTGTTCCACCATCGAAAACTGTTGACGCGCTCGCCAAGATTATAAATCAGAAAGAAGGAGGACAAGAGCAGATTGCGAGCAAAGTAAAAGTGTTAGAGGATCAAATTCAGAATCTGGAGCAGACACTGAAGCAACTTGAAGTAGAAAATGTGGAACTGAAAAACTTGGAAGAGAAAATGCTAAAAATAGCTGACCCTCCGGGAAGTGAAGCGGCCGACGCGAAGCATGGAGCCGAGGACCGGCAGAAGAAGTCGAAAGCAGCGAAAACCGACAAAAAGAAGAAATGAATACCTAAATCACGGTGGTATTTTTTTGTATAGTTCGTATAATCTCCAGAGCTGTTTTTGTAAATGAATTCTTCTCTGCGACGAATTCTTCTAAACTTACTCATCACCGGTATCGGCCACGGTGCATGCAAATGCTAAATTTAGCAGTTGAGTGATAGATGAGATATTAATTTACTATAATTATACAACTATAATTATGGTTTTTTGAATTTTAATCAGCAAATTGGAACAAAAATACGGTCAACATAACATGCATGGTCCGATGCATGGTCGAACGGCATAACGTTCATTGTCAGCTTCTAATATAAGCACATTTTCATGCCGTATCAACTAGAACAAATCTTTCATTCGCGATTTCAACTATTTTTTGCAGATATTAAAACTAATGTCATGTACGTCCGTTGTCATTAATTTACTAAACAGTATTACGCAAATCGTATGTCGTAATCGGGCCCCAGTAACACTGTTTGGGAGGTAAATTATTATAGTACGAAGCAATTAATATTTTACAAATTATAATATTATTGATATTTTAGTATGTTGCTGGATATTTGATCTGATTTTTGTTATTAAATTTTGTTGTTGCTTGATATTTTAATATTATACTATTGTATACAGCTAGTGTGCTGCGTGCATCTCAAGTCTCAACCATGAATTTGCAGTTTCTGATTATTTACTACAGTACAGGCAACAAAAAATTCAAAAAAGATATCAGCAGTTTTGTTTGCTTTATGATCTGTATTAATCGAGATCCACAATGCAAACATGGAAATAAATAGGGATAAATAAATATATACTAGCAGTTTTAATCATAAAATAGCGAAAGCATTGTACTCAACTCGAATAAGGAACATAGGAAACGAAATCCAGAAACTGAAAATTCTAAAAACCACAACTCAAATACCGCAACGTATTGCGCTGCGATACACGGCAAAAAAATAACGGCAGAAATTATTTAGTTACTCTCAAATACTTCGCATCCAACTGTAAAACATCCAGTTATCCAAAAAAGTAGCCACAACTCAAAGCGCGATATTAGGTAGACGAAGAAAGATCAAATGTTCGTTTTTCACCAAGTCGCACGCTGCACCCGCCCCGGTTTCTGCTGCCGTCTCATCCCCCCGGAGCAGCGATCCTGGCATTTCGGTTCGCTCCTGGCCCACTCATCCGACCCATCACAACAATCACAGATTCCATCTCCCACCCATGCACTGGGCACCTTCTTGCGTGTATGCTCAGTGCTCTGTGTGCAAAAGAAATACTCATGCTTCACCATGTAACTGCATGCGGACGTGGCAGGCTCATCACTCCCATCGGAACAATCACAGTAATCATCGTTCACCCGCTCCACTGGAATCTCTTCCCTGGAGGCAATGCAACGGAATATCTTTGTCCGGAATGCAGCTTTGTAATACGAGACGTTTTGTGCGTCGATCCCAATGAAACGGGGGTTGTGCACCGGGGGTGGCACGTTGGGGGGCGGCCGCTGGGGGATGAATTCTCCGGGTAAACTGGCGTGGTGTGGGTTGCTCGAAGATGGGTAGGAGGTTAAGATAAATATGGAACAATAGATCAGAAAGATTACTGTTATTAGTAAAAGGCTCAGCTTCCAGATTTTAATCCGGAAGATATTGGTGAAGAACTGCCAGGGGGTTTTGCCATGCTGGCGGGCTGGATGCATTTAATATAAAATTGAAGACACACAGACTCATAACGCACAATAAAATGTCTGAAGCACCTGAAACCTGGAACTGCTAATTAAAGCCTGACAAACGGTTCGGATTTCTAAATACCCCAGTCACTGGAAATTTAAATTTAAAACCAGCTGGCAGCTGGCAATAAGCAGATTCTGATGACTAGAATTTTTGGACGTCGTCGATACAGATGTACTAATCAGACTGCCACCGTGTGGGGTACGGCTGTCAGCGGTAAAACTTTCTCTTTCGTTGTGTTCAATAGAGGCATCGCATGGACGCTATACGTAGCGGTACCACACGATCAGGTGTGATACCGTGTGAATAAAATGTTTTTTTATGTTTCGATTTTTATTGGCGAAAGCCTCGGAATTCAGATTGGAAGAGTAAACCAAAATCGGTTTTGAACCAGTTTCCTCACAATATACATCACGGTACGTAGTAAATTAAAAAGATAAAACTGCGAAAAGGACATATCCACGTACTTCATATAAAACTAAACCTTTAGTTTAAAAAAAATCAAATAGCAAAGTCCGTAACAACAAGCTTCAACAAAAAACTTCAAAGAAGAAAGTAATGCCTTAAAACCCAAAAAACAAACAAACGGCAATGGCTCTGGACGACTTGCAGCTTGACTGGAATGACAGTGAAAACGTCCAGAAGACATAGCGTCAGTATCATTTGTCTGCCGATAAGAAAACAATGCCTTTACTCCGATTCTTCCTCTTCCCCTTCCTCCTCATCCTCTTCTTCGTCTTTCCGTTGATTTTGGATCACTCTGTGAACAGCAGCACTTACGGCCGCAACAACAATCTAAAGGAAATGTAACAGTCAAAACGATTGAAGTTAAGTCGTGAATAAAAACGGTCCACATGATTGTGTGTACGTAAATCTGTTGCATTTTTATTTACCAGCGTAAGTACAGCAATGGCAGCAATCATCCCCACGGACATCCCTTCAGATGCTGAAAAGGTATTAAAGCATTAGGACGCGCGATCAGGTAACGTAACCCGATAAACGGCGTACCTCCATCTCCCGCAGCTGTACCGTTCCCGGAACCTGCGCCCTCCACCCCTTTAAGCATAACTAGCAGGCGGTGCTTACATTAGAACTGCAGATTTTCGCTGTACCTCCAGATGCTCCACCTGATTGTGAGTTGTCCTTGCCACCTGCAATTTGGGCATCTGTTAAATATGCAGATATCTGATCTAGTCATAGTGATCCCGAAAAATTGGTTTACGTTCAGCTCTTCAAAAATGGGAGCCGTAAGCGCGGATATAATAAGTTTTGGTGAGGGATATGCACACACCCTTTCACACCCCTTGGCTACGCACACACACTATGACTATGCACACACCCATTAATT
The DNA here is from genome assembly GCA_034698045.1 of Paramacrobiotus richtersi. Classification (NCBI taxonomy): domain Eukaryota; kingdom Metazoa; phylum Tardigrada; class Eutardigrada; order Parachela; family Macrobiotidae; genus Paramacrobiotus; species Paramacrobiotus richtersi. The sequence goes on along the minus strand of JAQGAU010001176.1, from coordinate 8,819 downwards.
TCACACCCTTTGGCTACGCACACACCTTTTGGCTACGCACACACCTTTTCAGTAAATTTTTTCCACGGATTCTGTAGGTTAGGAAGTCAGTTCTTGGATTGGCTAAGAAGTTTCGCAAGGACGTTTCCATACGTTTTAGTTAAAAATAAGTCAAAGGTGTGTGCATAGCCTTCACCATAAGTTTCTCTCAACTGTTTTCATATCTCTGGATTCATACTTTTCTACGTCTGAAATTCACTTGACTTTAACTGCATTATTAAACTGAAACACTCAATTAGGAAGTCACGAATACTCAAAATTCGGTGCAGCCTCTGGACATGCAAATTTTGCACCCCCGGCCAGTGGCCAACGTTGAAGTCTCGTTTTAAACATCGTCAATGTATACAATCATACTGTATTACATACATACAGTATCTATGCATAATTTCATAAATACTATCTGCACCAGTACTGCTGATATATGTCTACGGGCCTGGGATCACTTATTAAAAAACCTGTTATTACCGGCATTTAATTGATTATTCATTTATAAACCTTGTTGTTCAGTATTCTGACCCACAGTAACCTTTAACAAATGTTCTTAGTACCAACCGGTTCCCGAACCGGTTCCACCCGCTGCACTACCACCGGACTGGCCAGCGTCTTTGTCAGAGCCTCCACCACCAGCTGATGAACCGTCTGATGAATCGGGTCCAGTGAGACCTGAAGTTTAATGACATGCGGTTAAGAATACATAGTTCTTGTCAATGGTTAACCAAAAACTTAAAATCATTGCCTGAAATGCCACCGCCAGATTGTCCACTGGACCCGCTTCCGCCCCCACCTAGAAAATGTGATAAATAACCGCGTACGCCTGTTCAGAAACAAAAACAGTAAAGCTTTTCAAAGGTCACCTGTGCCGGTAACGCCGCTACCACCACCAGCGCCGCTACCACCGCCAGCGCCGCTACCGCCACCAGCGCCGCTACCACCACTGCCGGTTTGCGTGCCACCTACAGGCAGTCATATTGTGAACACTTTGTTAGCAGAAACCTTGCAACTTTTCGTAATCATACGAATCCGTGATTCAGGTGATATTAAGTACTAACCTGTACCAGTGCCTTGATTGCCGGAAGTGCCGCCTGTTACAGGCCCTGTGGATTAACATTTTTAAGTGATTAACCAGCCCACTTTTTTGATTTGCGGACTCCGTGCTCTTAAACTCTTTTCCGCGTTTGTAAAAAAATTGCTGACCTTTGACTTTATTTACATTAAATTTGATATCAGTATGTTAGGGAGATCGTTACACAACCACTTTAAAGAATCAGCAAACTAGAGCACAATCAGAGCGCATCAATATAAGTGCACACTAAGTAATTTTGTATCTTACTGAAACGTTCCTCCGCTGTTAACACTACAGTACGTACTGTGTGCGCGATCTGATTCGGCCCACTGAGAAAATACAGGTTTTGGTAATGATGTACCACTACCAGCTACCGCTAGGCGATATCTTTGAATCTGTACTATACCAGTGCGGTACGTACATAATAATTAATTATATTATATCATAACGCACCTGACGGATTTTTCAGCATCGCATCCGTAGGATACAGTGGGCGAAAGTTGACGGCCTTCACTTGGTCCAACGTCAAACCCAGCTGCAATTAATTATGCCAACTCAAACTGCCATCCTTTCCTGAAACGTTCTCTTAGACGTGATTCCTGTTTACCCTGGCTGGATATTTAGCAACTATTGCTTTGAGTATGTCAAAAGTGAACCCATTGCAAAAATCTCCGTTACAGATGCAGTTATAGACAGAGCCCTCTTTTGGAGTGAGGCATTTTAAGACTTCGTAAGGCTTCAAAAGACCACCATAAGTTGTCATCCAGTCTCCAGCGCACTGCCTATGATCTACGATAACCAACGAATTAGGTAAGCGTTTCATATCGAGCGTTCGGTGTCGCTCCTGTATAATGTGTCATACCGAGACCGTTTTCCCAGAAAACAAAGCAGTTTTCACCGATCGGACACGTCTTCTTCTCAACTGGGTTGGTTTTCGCTGAGGAAGATAAGGCAGTCAGGTACCCAGGTAATTACTTGATTAAAATTGGACCTTACTTGGTTCATGGCATGCCGGGTTTATATTTTCATTACCCTCACAGCTCCAACACTGAAAACCACAGCAGTCTGGAACGGGAAGGACAGGATTTCCATCAGCTGTACGACATTACGACAACATCATTTATCACCTAGTTCTTACCCCGTGGCATCTGCATAAGTGCGAAGAATACCATATAACGAAGCACGGTTGGAGGAAGAGTATTCGGGCAATATTGCATGAATCATCGCACATACAAGTGCAGAAGCGTCGCCTTCGGGACCATCGTTATGTGTCAGGTCGCCGTAGGTGCAAAACCCCCGCACGATTAGTCTATCGGTATTGTTGCTCCATCAGACTTTTCTTTCGGAATCAGTTTTCGGTGTTATAGCAATCCCTATTGGTTTTCGCATGAAATTGATCGTGGAAATATCCAAATACGCGCGGTGACGTAAATTTTGGAAAAAACTGTTTTTCAAAAACACACCGCGGTAAATGCAGAGACTGCGCAAGCGGACAATGTCTTTTAATTTCTGAGATGCCCGAGATTCAAGAGAGGCTTACCTTCACATTTTTCGCATATTCTTAAAATAATAATAAATTTTTAGAAAGTATTCAATTTCGGTTGCCAAGTGTCACACCTAGTATTGCAAGGGTATCTTGTAGGACAGATATATGCGGCATTAATAGTACAGATTCATTACGAATTATATTAATAGTATTATGCACCATTTATCATTTTAAAGTGCTCCGAAAACTGACAAAAAAATGGATGGCGTTCAAAGAGCCAATACGAATTATACGATAAATCTGGTGCTCAAATGTTTGCTTCATGATATCTGTTTCCAGAGAGTACTGACTACAATATCTGCGAACAGAGGTTTGTTAGCGGGCTACACTGTCAAGATTCTTCTGGTTATTTCAACGATTGCAGTGATAGATACAGTTGTAGTGCAAAGATTCGTATGTTTATGAATTAGCACAGTTTTATTCCTGTTGCTCCCGCTTCGCGCTACACAACCGCGCCAAGCAAAAAAAAAACAAAAAATCTACAAAAAAGTCCTTATATACAGTATTGTTGATCAGAAAAGTACTGTCCCATATGGATGCAAAACATTAATTTTATCAATAAGTTTGAGGGAAAAACGCATAACATTATTATATGCAACATTAGTAATTTGCCGCTTTCTATTCCGATTCCTCTTCTTCATCCTCCTCCCCGTCTGCACGCTTCTTTTTCTTGTCATATTCATGGTAAGCAACGGCACCAACCACCCCGAGAACAATCTATTAAAATGCGAAAAAAACAAGTGAAATCTTGCAGTGTCACATCTCTTCTGACGTATGGCCAAAAAATGTAGCAAAGGTAGTTTCATGCCGTTGTGTATTCGTAGTGACACAGAATGCCTTACCACGACAATTACTGCAATCACAGCGATCGTCCCTGTGGACATCCCTCCTGATGCTATAACAACAATTAAATATGCTTTTAAGAATGCATTGGCTATTGGCGCATGTAACTTGTTGATACACTATACCTTCGGTTTCTCCGGTAAGGGTTCCATTTCCGCTTGCTCCTGCCGCAGATCCTTCACAACAGTAAGACATAAGTAGCCATTAATAGTCGAATTCTAATGTCACCTGTGAAATACCTTTATTGGCCGTTGAACTGGCTCCGGCTGTACCGCCTCCACCCTTTTCAGCTGCTGCTTGAGATTCTGCATTCATTTACCGCCATTTGAAAGCAACAACGAATCTAGAAAGTTAAAAGGCCTCGTACCCACCAGAACCTGAAGTTCCTCCCTCGCTGCTACCGCCGCCATCGGGAGAGCCGCCTGTTGGACTCTTCGTCACTGAAGCACCACCACCGGCTGGCTGTCCACCTGAAGCGCCTCCACCAGTCCCTACTAGTCAAACAGCACTCTGCGTTCCTGCTGCACTCTAAATGCTTAGGACAGCTACTAGTAGAAATTACCCGAAGCAGCACCGCCTGGACTGTTGGTACTTCCACCTGGTGTTACTCCTGTAATTTGTCAGATTAGCACAAAGATTTTATGCACCATGATGGCAGCAAGGTTACGCACGCAGTTGATTACGCAAACACTGAGATCAAACCTCACGCACCGGAAGGATTGGCTAACATATCCGGTAAGGGAGAAACTGGTCTGTAGTTAAGAGCCAGTGCTTCGTTCCAGGTGAGCGCCTGCATTACATCTACTTAGCAAAAACGCGGTTTTTTCTATAAATTTTTGCTTTTGAACTCTGAAGTGCCCTGCAAGCCTTACATTATCTGGATCTTTTTGGGCGGCCAGAAAAATCTCGTACGAGAATCCGTTGCAGAAGTTCCCATTGCAGGAACACCCCTGACTAAATTCCTGTCCGTAGTTGCATTTCAAAACATGATAATTTTGCAGGCCAAAGAGGTTTTTCACTCCTGCACATTCTCGGAAAACTACAAAGGTGATCGCGTTATAAGCAGTGGCTTGTCGATAAATTCACGCAGCGCAAAAATATTCTACCTGAACCATCCCTGAAAACCGCAAGACAACTCAACCCGTCGCAGTCCGTGGTCCTAGCGCCATTAGTGGGAGCTAAGCAAAACAAACATGGGTCACAAACTCAATAATCTGCTGCGTATACAGGAATATTTTCTTGCTTGGTATTAAGCATGGTGGTTCTCTATTTGCTGCACAAGTATAGCATATCCAAGCGTGGCTATCTAGAAAAGGTGCCAGATATGTAGGACATGTAGCTTCTAGCGACAGCGTGGTGAAGATAGCTCATCCTACGTTGAACTTGCTCCATGAGGAGAAGCACTACCAAACGACGCAAAAGTGCATAGGTATGTGTGCAATCTGGCATGCATAGACGTCCGTACTCAAACAGATCCTAAATCCATCCTCAAAGTCGATGTAAGCTTTTTCATCCAGATGGCGTTACCTTTGTTCTGCTGGTGATCGATTCGCGATCCGATAGATCAAATTCCGTACGTATACTAATGAGAATTTACCAAGAATTGACTATGTACAGTACAGAAAATAACTGTATGTATATGTACAGATGTACATCTACTATATGTACACTGTACAGAAAAATTTAATGACTGGCTGTTTTGCAGTATTCAATGAAAAATAGCGATACATTTATATCCGCTAATCGGTTTGTGTTGACTCTATCGATTTGGTCATTCAGTTACTGTGTGATTCGCTGATGCATTTCGCCAGAAAAAGCAAAGCTCACAATGTCAGTGTGTGGGCGCACTTCTCAGTGTCTGTGTTCGCGGCTCTGCTCTACTGTTGGGGATTCGAACCTGTTGCTTGGGAGCTCTTCACAGAGCGGATGTGAATAATATCGTTCACAGCGGGCAGTGTTTCACACTTCGTCAGTGTTCCTTCCGATCGTGTTCACGGTGTCCTTACAAATTATACTTTTGCATGTATATGGTGCAACAATTGTTGTAATAGGTTCGTTTGATTTGGTCGAAGCCATCAGCATTTCCAACTGAACCAGCGCTAATAAAAACTACACACTGCCATTTCCAACAATAAAGCATTATTAACATTGTAAATCGCAGATGCACTGTTTCAACTGACAACTTCAGCTGCTGACAGCGTCAGATCATAGTCTTTTTCCGTGCGGCAGCAAAGTACAACTTTGCATGTCATTAGATACGCAGAAAATCGAACTTCCTAATAACTTTTGTCCGGTGTCGTTATTCTGTTCGCTTGCATAAAAGTATTGCAAAATCAGTTCCCGGCCAGTATCTGTACCACTGTCTCACAGAGTGTGCTACTAGCAAAACATATTTATTCATTTTTATTTATCGTAAATATTTGCTGCAAAATAACATATTACCGCCGTGTTATATCGTAGTACCGTGCAATAACGCTGCAGGCCTGCAGCATAGTAAGTTTAAACAGTCTTCCATAAACAGTTTAACTGAGGGATTCGGTAAAACCGGAGAACAATTTACAAACGCAAGAAACGTACGCTTCTGACAGTTATATTATTCGAAACTTCGCCTTCAATAATATCCGTAACTCGGCGAAGTGTACGGTTCTTTCATTTGCACCTTGTTCGACGGGGAAATCGAATAATCCGCGATCAGGGGATTAATTGGTCCCCCGTAGAAGAACTAACATGCTCGACGGCACAACATTCAATGGCCAGAAAATACACTGATAAACTAGAAATCGGCAAACTCCCGGGCGTACTTGTCCGTTGGAGAACTGGGGATGGGATCCTCGTCATACTTGTCAAAATTACTGGCATCGCCTGGACCTTTCGTTTTCGGTACAAACGGCGCTGGTATTTTCTTCCCATATAGTGCCATCCAGTCTGTATCAGCGAAAAATGGGTGGTTTTTTATGTCGTTCGCTCCGGCTTTCAGATTTCCAAAGCGCTTGGTCACATCCACTTGTAATATGTTCTTGACAATATCCTTCAGGTCGGGCGAGAAATGCGTGGGATATTTGACCTTTCCGCTAACGATTTTGTTATAGGTCTGAATGGGTTGATCAGACATGAACGGTGGGAGACCGGCTGACATTTCGTATATAAGGACACCAACGGCCCACCAGTCAACCGCCCGGTTGTAGCCTTTACTGAGGATGATTTCTGGGGCCAAATAATCTGCAAAAACAAATTATACACCAGTTTCTCAACAAAGAAGCTGCAGCGAGGTGAAAGAGCTAGAAAATAAGTTCGTTTGCTGAAAAACAAACGAACGGCAAATGCCAGAACGAAAGGTCACCTGGCGTGCCACATAAAGTCCAAGTTCGCGATTTGATTCTCTTCGCGAACCCAAAATCGGTAATCCTTATATAACCATGGTTATCCAGCAGAAGATTCTCGGGCTTCAAATCACGGTAGACCAAATCCAGTGAATGTAGGTATTCGAATCCCAAAATGACTTGAGCAGCATAAAACTTGGCCTGCGGTTCAGGGAATTTGCCAAAATTTCGCAAATGCGAAAACAACTCTCCCCCGCTAATAAACTCCAAACACATGTACAGATTGGCATTGTCCTGAAAGTGATACTGCATATTGACGCAGAACGGAGATCTGATACAGTACAAGACTTGTTTCTCATTCATGGTATGCTCCACTTGTTTCATCTTGACAATCTTTTCTTTATCGAGGATTTTCATGGCCAAGTATTCACCGCGGTCCTTGCTCTTGACGAGTATCACGCGCCCGAAAGATCCCGCGCCCAGGGTTTTTAATCGGTCGAAATCATTCAGGGTTTTATGACTGGCTGAGTTTTTATTCTTCCATCGCTCGGTAAAGTTCTTTCTCGCGTCCTCGAGAACGGCACGCCACTGGCTGCCTTGAGCGATTTCCAGGAAGTCATTGTCGAATTCCGTTGTGTTCACAGACATTATGGATCAACGGTCGAAAGCGAATGTTGGATTAGCATACTTTAGACATTTATTGCGAATCTCCAACTGGAATAAGCCAACAGGACGTAGAACGAGGCTGGGTTCCGCACAAAGCCCAAACGGCCGGAATTCAGTATAGGAAAACGTAAACATACATCAGGGGCGGTATTAGTACAATTTCGCTATAATACTACTGCATGACGTTTTCGTGGTTTACGGGTGTAATTCGAGCTATAAATAGCACTATCCATGGCAACATCTGAGGTATCACGAGGGTTCGGTCTGACGATTGACCACATTTCTAGCGTTTCCTGCATTAATTAAGTGCTTCGAAGTTCATCTCCTTCAGTAGCTGATGTTGTAAACAATCATTGGCGGGATAATGGATTGTTGTTTTGTTGCACAGTTGCAGCATGCGATGTGTTATACATATCACTTATGTGTTTTCTTCTGCACAGGAAAACATTTACTGTAGAGTAATGTGCATCGTAAACTACCAGTTTAAACTGGTGGCAGCATTGTCCCTTTGTTACAGCTTAAACAGTATCACTGTTATAACACCCATGAGAACAAACACCGTGACAGAACGACGCGGTTTGGTCATGCCCTGTATTGGTTTACACTTCACCTAGACCTTTAATGTTTCAATTTTTAATGTCGTTATCCAAAAAACAAAAACCCTCCACAGTCGGCACCCGTGCAACAGGACTGCAGTTGTTTTTTTACAGAGGCTAGGGTGGTACGTTTGAGGTAACGATCATTGGTTCATATCGGCATGGATGCTGTACCACGTACAATAGCTGCCATATGCCAACAATAAACTGCAGATGAAGCCGTCAAAAACGGAACATTTATCAGCCTCGAATTGGAGCGCGCTCGTTTTCGGTGGGAAGAGCCACTTGATAATATTGTGTACATCTACCATAAATCGAAACAGCGAGTATTTAACGAGATCATGACCTAAAACTTTTGTTATTACTGCAAAGCAGTGGATATTCTATCACGTTGTGATTATGCCATTCTGTTGTGAAGTCATTCACGGAGTCCCTTATACCTTGTAGAGCAGACCGTTCACAGATGCGATTCATTAGTTTTTCTTTAGTTCCATATGCACAGCCTAGCAGCACCCAGGCAACACATACGGAAACTGCACAAAATGAAATGGGCATTGGGACGTTCCATTGCAGGCCATCCTAAGCAAAAAATGTTGAAATACTGTTGATTTGGTGCTAACGCGAATACGTACTCCCTACTCACCGCGGTAAACAGCAATGCCTCCAACTAAGACCCCTCGAAGAAGCAAAGCACGTTCTACCAGTTTATGGATGCGATTAAAGCAAAAACCTTTCAAGACAACCAT